>OY987213.1:5362599-5601297 GCA_963920805.1 Primula vulgaris
TGACATCTGACGCCACAACTCGTAACTGGACCAATCCCTCATCCTTAAATATATTTTTACGTTCAGTCTATACCGACACTGACTTGATCGTCGGAGAGGGAAAACCCGGTACCAACCCCGGGCCCATGTTCGTTTCTTGTGCAGGCTTAGAGAGCACCTCGACGACGAAGCAGATACCACCTACGTCAACGACCTTGGAAGATCGGAGCCGACGCGAATAATATATAAGCCGAGCTTGGGAAGAAAATCAGGCTCGCCATATATATAGGGGAGTAAAACATTAGGAGTATTATCTAACCAGTCCCAATGCCTTATAATGATAGAAGAAAAAAATAGATTCATATAGCAGAACCTCTTCCGACATGGCTCCACTAATTTAAAGATTATATTTTTTGGGGGAAATAATGGAAGAATGAATGCACATACAAATTATGAATCGTTTGTGATCATTTTATGTTCCCAAGTGGATAAATAGAATTGTCACCTATTTTAGGACCGGCCATATGCATGTGTTCCAATCTTCCATGTGAGATGAGAATATGATATGTGTTTTTTAATTAACACAGTTGTTAAAGTACTTAATTATTTTTGTCCACTTAATAATTATTTCATCAGTTGCTAAAAGATGATCCAAATTTTTGTATTAATTGTGTGATTGTGTCTAGTGTTTGAGTTCCTAAATTATACTCATATTATATGAATCTATATCCGCAAAAAAAAAAGAGTAATGTAAACAGAAGCAAGAGTAATTAATGAGAGTGTAAATCATGCATGGGATTCTCTTTAGTTTCATAATTTAATGAATAATGATGAATATTAAGAAAAGTTTTTTCAGCCCTAGTTCATGAATGACGCGGTGAATCAAAACAAAATGAAAACTCATTCTACCTGGACACGTCTATAGAAACTTGAAAAATATCGGTTGAAAAATATACCGTCTCCAAGCACAAGAGCTTGTGGCATTGGGGCTCCATTGCTTCACGCGCATTGGGTTAAAACTTTGATAGTTTTAATCTCGGTTTCGTCCCACATGTTGCCTCTTCGTGACTCGAGACCAAGCTCATGAATTTGCGGTTCGTCTGAACTTTTTCGTGTCAAAACTGACTGTCCCAATTGCACCATTTGCGGATAGTTGCGAATTGCATATATGAAAAGTCACAACTGTTAACTTATTTTAAAAGCTATGTCTTTTCTTTTACACCATTTCATTTCCTATAAACAGTACCTTAACCCTTCCACATTTTCTCTCCCATTACGAAATCAGAATTCTCCATTTCTCTCAAAATTTTGTTTATATAGAGGTTTTAGAATTAGTAGGCATATTATTTTAGTTTCAAGAGAGAAATTGTCACTGTTGTAATTAAAGTCCAAATGTACGGGGAGAGAAATTGCCAATTTCATTTTCCGCATTAAATAAAGTCGGTATATGTAATGTTGGGAGACCGTTGTCAAGAAACCTATAAGTACGATATGAGGCGAAATTAAAGAGAGATTGACGAACAATCGACTATTTTAATTTGGTTCTACATCCGATGTTCTAACTACTAAGACAGATTTTCTAACACTGTTTTTATTTTAGGTTATGCAATCTAATTTATATAGACTTGAATGTTTAAACTTAGT
The DNA here is from genome assembly GCA_963920805.1 of Primula vulgaris. Classification (NCBI taxonomy): domain Eukaryota; kingdom Viridiplantae; phylum Streptophyta; class Magnoliopsida; order Ericales; family Primulaceae; genus Primula; species Primula vulgaris. The sequence continues at coordinate 5,364,223 of OY987213.1, forward strand.
TTATATAAATCGTAATATTGTATGTAGATAAATTTAATTTACAACATGATAATTTAATTATTGTTTTGTATTAATTTGTAACCTTATGATTTGGCGCAGTACATTTTAAGATGTTTTTCTTCTGTTTAAAAAAGACTTACAAGTGAGAAGTCAATAGTTTGTTATTGCTAACAATTATTATAAGTTACTTAAACAACTTGTGGGTAATCTTTGAGCTTGAGACATACTCTGCAAACTCGGTTTTCAATTAATTTCAGATTACAGAGCTATATACTATTGATATTCCAATCATATTATTTTGCTCAGAATTCCATTTTGTTAGAACTAAGTTTGGATAATATTTGCACACGCGCACCTGTTATACCCATTCATACAATTTTCATCAATTTTAAATAATACAAATATATATTAACTTTCCAAATATTTATTGCTCAAAATTCACTTTGTTTGAAGTAAGTTAGAATAAGCGTTGGCGTTAATGAAATAACACCTTTTTCCTTGTTTATTTTTTAGTGTTTGGCATAGATTTTTTTGTTGGATTTTATGAGAAAGTGGTGATGGTTAATTTTTCAAACTAAACGGTGACTTTCACAGAGTGCTTCTAATTTCTACTCCCTCCCCTGTTTAATTGTGCATTACGTAAAATTTTGACCGGCTAATAAATTGTATCAAATTTATCGGAATGAAAATTTTCAAAAGTTGATCATATAGTTCAAATGTTAAATTTGGACAATTTTGATATAAGTTATAAGTTGGTCAAAATTACACGTTGTTTCGTAATGGACAATTAAATGAAAACGGAGGGAGTAACACTTATCATGAAGGGGTGAAAATTCAACTTAGCGCTAAAGGCTTGTTTGGTTGCATTATTTGCAACTTGGGATTGGACGAGTACGATAGATTTTACAAATAATGTGTTTAAAAAACAATTGAACTTCGAACTAAATATCTGGTCGGTACATCAATGATGCCGAAAATAGTGTATTTCAAATACCATAGGATGATATTATTGAATATAGTTTCAAATCCCCTTCATAGTACGACCAAATTGTTAGTTCCGTAATTAAAAGTTTCACACCCAAAAATACTAATTGTGTATATAAATCACTAAACACTTACTAACAACAATCACATCAAGGTCTAACGTTTCTTTAAATTTGAGTGATAATCAATACTTATACATCTATAATAAATTACTCTATGTGTTCTCATTTAATTGTCTATTATGAAATTACGTGCAATTTTGACCGACTTATAACTTGTATTAAAATTCTCGAAATTAATTTTTTTAAAATCTAATCATAAAATTTAACATTTGAACTATATGATCAATTTTTAAAAATTTTCATTCCGACAATTTTGATACAAGTTATTGTGCGGTTAAAATTACACGTAATTTCATAATGGATAATTAAATAGTAACGGATGAAATATTTAACTTTTATACACATTTTCAACTTGCATAACATCTTCCTTGGTTCATATTATTTTAATATATTTATTCTCTCTCATACAAGTTTTGCAATTGTTTTTCATATGATGATATGAAAATAAATTCTTATTAAATTTTAAAATAAACAAGGAGAAACATTGATTAGTACATAAAAACAGATTTCATTTTTAAAAACCCGCATTCGGTACATATCATGTACCATCTATCATATAACATCAAAATTAAAAATAAAAATAAAGATTAAAAATAAATATCATTACATAACATATGTAGTAAGTACAATATATGTACTAATACTTAAAATTGTTTTAGAATGTGTAATTTATTTATTTAAGTATGAATGATATGTACTTTTTAATATATTTTTCCAAGAAACAATGTTAAACTTGGAGTAATTTTTTTTTTTTTGAAATTTCGAAATTAAAATATTAATGCCACGCCACGTGCACATGTAACTAGTGTTTTCTAAATTAGCATGATTTTCTCAAATTATCCATTATTTTCTCAAACTATCATTTTCTCTTTCTCTCTCTTGTGCATCACACACTATATCTAAAATCTAATACACAATCTTATTATTATTATTATTATTATTATTATTATTATTATTATTATTATTTATTTCTTGTTTATTTAGTTTTCACCGCTTCCTCAAATCCTCCGCAGATCTATAAAAAAAAAACCCATCTCATTTACAGCTCGCTAAATTCATTGCCTTTTTAACCCTTATTTTTTTTTACAATATTTGTTCTTTTGTCCTTTTTTGCTTCTTTAAATTTCAATTAAGATTATTTTTCTAATTCTTGCACTCTAAGATTCTGCTGATTTGGGGATTTTTTTTCTATTCTTGAAAAGTTTACTGTACAAGTTGAGAAAAAAGATCCCATTTTTACTTTCTTTAGAGCACTTCAAAATAAATTTCAAGATTTGTCTGTTTTAGATTAAGGAGAAGATCTCATTTTTACACTATTATAAGAATATACTCTATTTGCTAATTTGGGTTTTTGTTTTGTTAAGATTTTTCTGTTTAAATTAAGAAAAAAATCAAAATTTACACTTTTTTTGGAAACTACCCTTTTGTTATTTTGGTTTTGTGTGTGAAGAATTGACTGTTTCAGTTAAAAAAAAGATCTCATTTTTATTCTCTTTCAAGAAGAATATCCTGTTGCCAATTTGGGTTTTGTTGTTGTTAAGATTTGTCTGTTTAAGTTGGGAAAAAAGATTCCATTTTTACACTTTTTAATATTACCCTGTTGGTTATTTTGTTGTTTTGGGTGAAGGTTAGACTGGTTTAAGTTAAGAAAAGGATCACATTTATTTTCAATTTGAAAGAACACTCTGTTGGTACTTTGGTTTGCGAAGATTTCATTGTTTTTTGATCGAATTGGGATTCGTCTGTTTATTTCATTGGAGTTCTTGATCTAATTGGGTGAGCTTAGCCTTTGAATTAGTATCACAAAACTGGATACATAAAATGCAGGCTGATCAGAGGAAGAAGGTAATGAATCTTCCTACGTAGGCGTGTTTTGATAATATGTTCGCTTATGTATTTGTATATTTGGAAAAGAGGGTTTATCAAGTTTTCAGCTGATCCGTGTCAATAAATTAAGATGAAAATAGGGATTTCGACGACTTATATTTGCGGTTCTCTAAGAGCTAATTTGGTATTGTTTATGTTTTCTCTTATGAGCTTTAGTACATTACAAGATCGGTTGCTGATATCTTTATTTTCTTTTTGCATTTGACTTGAAATGCTAGGAGCTCTAAGCTGAATTCACCTCTTATTTTCGATCTCAAATAATGGCATTATTTGATATTTGTTTGTTTGTTTCATTAATAAGTAGTAGATATACTATCGCTTTCATACCGGATAATTTGTTGCAACTTTGTGGAAATAAAGTTTGATTCTGTGAATGTAATGAGGTTGGCATTTCCATTTGAGCTTCTGTGCCACATGCTCTTGTTAGTAAGCATAGATTTTAGGTCCCACCAAATTTTATTCTTTACGCAAAAAATTCCTTGTATATATCATAGTTGATATTCTAAACTGATGTGATGAATTATTAATTTTAATATCTGTAGCATTTTTCTCGTCACAAGCACTTTTAATGTTCGGCCTCCAAATGCATAGCTTGATTTCTTTCTTGAATTTGACGATTACTTCTATTGTTTCCATTGCCCCTGATTTTTTTTGATAGGCCGTAAGTCCATTTAGTAGCCAATCAAATAAAGCGTTCCTTCTTGTGAAGTAATGAAAAAAGTAATCCTTTTTATTGTTCTAGTTCTTTGATTGTTGAGTGTAATAGTAGATCAAGTATTTTTATATCTTTTGTTATTTGTTCTTGACCTCTCAAGTCTCAATAATATATCTTATTTTTATATATGCATATGCAGCCATCTCCGGAGATTGACTTTTTTACCGAGTATGGTGAGGGAAGCAGATATAAAATTGAGGAAGTCATCGGTAAAGGAAGCTACGGTGTTGTTTGCTCTGCATACGATACTCATCTCGGTGAAAAAGTAGCGATTAAAAAAATAAACGATATTTTTGAGCACGTATCTGATGCTACACGCATACTACGTGAGATTAAGCTTCTGAGAATCCTTCGTCACCCTGACATTGTCGAAATTAAGCATATTTTATTACCTCCTTCAAGAAGAGAATTTAGAGACATTTATGTTGTTTTTGAGCTTATGGAATCTGATTTGCACCAAGTTATTAAAGCAAATGATGATTTGACTAAGGAGCATTATCAGTTTTTTCTATATCAGCTCCTTCGAGGGTTGAAGTACATACATACAGGTAATCAGACCCTTAAATAGCTTGTCCTCGCTTGTTGTACTAAGGCCTTGTTTGCTGGCACAGCTTTGAAGCTCATATTTTTCTTTATTTTGCTTTAAAGTTGCATTTGGTTAACCAGCTCAAAAGTTAAATTTTTCTGAGTTTTAGCCTGATAAAAATTAAAAGCTTTAAGCTGTATGGACTCATCTTTTCTCTCGACATTAAATAATCCAGCTTATTTGCTTAGAAGCTACAATCGAACAAGCATTCTGTATTATATCTTTTGGAAGTTTTGCATCTAAAAAGCACGTGCTTATGAGAACTCTTGTATTGTTCTAAAGCAAAATACTGTACATGTTGAGAATCTGGAGATTGATTTGATTATAAATCTAATCTAAAGATCATATGTTGAGAACCTGCTGTAAAAGCTATTTGGTTACAATTTTCTGTTTCGCAAATATGCTACGTCGGGAGCAAATTATTATCAGCAATGCATTCTTTGATGAAAACCCCATGAAGACGCACAAAAAATCTTATATTTTACTCCTTTTGACTTTGGAATTCGTTTTTATGACGTGCAGCAAATGTATTTCACCGAGATCTAAAGCCAAAGAATATTTTAGCAAATGCCGATTGCAAACTCAAAATATGCGACTTCGGTCTTGCAAGAGTCGCCTTCAATGACACCCCCACCGCTATATTTTGGACAGTACGTTTTCAATTCTGGTTTGGTTAAATCTTCTATCTGCTAAAGATGTTCCTTAAAAGACTTCAGAAAGAAACACACACACAAAAATGTTTGTTTAGATTAACTTATGTTGACATTCTTGTTTATCTCATAGGATTATGTTGCAACGAGATGGTATAGGGCTCCTGAGTTGTGCGGATCTTTTTTCTCCAAGGTACAATAAAGGGACTTCATTATATATAGATGTATTATATATATAGATGGATGCATAAATAATACATATATAGATTTATATCTATATAGATATAGATGTATTTATTTATGTATCCATATCTGCATGTGGATAAATAATTTCTATGCATGTGTGTGTGTGTGTGTGTGTGTGTGTGTGTAATCTATTAGCTTTTATATTAATTTATATGTAATCTTAATCTGTGGATAAAATCTAACAGATGAACTTTATCCTTATTTTGACCTCGAGATCTAAACTAAACTTTGTGAGATTATTTTAGTATGGAATGACCATCTTACGCCTAAAAAACGCACATGACTTCTTTTCAAAATAATTGACGGCGGTATGTACTTGGTATCCAAATAGGTATGACAAAGGAGGGTATGCAATTAGCTGACCACCAATAGGTGGCGTATTAAACCATAATTAACTTCTAATTTTTATCTTTATTTTGGATATCAAGATTTTTTGTCATCTTACCTCTCCGTGACCACAATATTTGATAATAATGTAATTAACGTGTATCTTGTTCCTCGGTGGATTAATTTTATCTTGCTAACAGTATACACCTGCAATTGACATATGGAGCATTGGTTGCATATTTGCTGAACTTTTGACTGGAAAGCCTCTTTTCCCTGGAAAAAATGTAGTCCATCAGTTGGACTTGATGACCGAAGTTTTGGGAACACCATCCCCTGAATCCATTGCCAGGGTACTTTAATTGTGCTTTTCTTGTTCTCTTCCTGTTTCCGTGATTTGTGGAAAGTAAAAGAGGGTTTAATATTTGATTTTGTTCCAACAGATCAGAAACGAGAAAGCTCGTAGATACTTAACCAGTATGAGGAGAAAGAGGCCTGTTCCTTTAACTCACAAATTCCCACATGCGGATCCACTTGCACTGCGATTGCTAGAGAAAATGCTAGCATTTGATCCCAAGGATAGACCTTCTGCAGAAGAGGTGAATAACATATCATCTTCTTTCGTAATCAAGTTAACTGCAGTTTTCTAGCCTAACATATCATCTGATTTCGACTTCATACACCAACCTGCTAAAGTTAGTGATTTACTAACATTACTTCTCGGCTTTTTAGCTATTATGTTAAACTAAAAGAACATCATGGGTTAGGTTACTTATTAGTTAAGAAATCAAATACTTAATATTCTATTCTACCATTTATACGCTTTTGCCCACCATTCTGTCACATTTTCCAAGTGTTTAAAAAATCGGCCTACCCGCCCGCCTAGGCGCTAGACGCCAGCTGCCCGCCGCGCCTAATTCAGTTCGTTTTAAAGCTGGTCATCTCTGTTCAACCCATGTATAAAGTATAAAAAAATAAAATTAAAAAAAGTTAAATAATCAAAACCCTCAATCAGACTAACTTAACTCTCCCACCTAGTAATAATGAAAGAAATAATAAAAGTTTATGATTTTTATAAAAAAAAATTATCATTTTTTTTCAACCATACTTTAAAAAATGGATTTTAATAGTATAACTATGGGCTAATAGACTTGAAATGTTCAATATAACTGGTAATTTTATTTATAACATGTTTATTGTATGAATATCCAAGAAAAATGAATAAAAATGTGAAAAAACGGTCTTGCCTCCTAGGCGCCACCCCACCACCTAGCGCCATTTGAAACATCGCATTTTCCCTACAATTTAGTCCCAAAACTAGTTTTTTTTTTCTAAGCAACACACAAAAGCGAAAAAGAATGTCAGTTTAGGGTACTAATTGCTTACTTTTTAGGTTGGTGATATGTTTGTGTACAAAACTATAATTAGCCCATCTATTATACACAGTTGTTCAAGGGACTTCATTGTCTAAAACTGAACATACTTGGGCCCAATTTCTTAGGCTCTTGCAGATCCATATTTCAAGAATTTGGCTAGAGTGGAGAGAGAGCCATCGGCTCAACCAGTGACTAAAATGGAATTCGAATTTGAAAGACGACGAGTGTCTAAGGAAGATGTAAGAGAGCTAATATATAGAGAGATTCTTGAGTACCACCCACAGATGTTGAAAGAGTACCTAGAAGGAGCAGAGCCAACTAACTTCATGTATCCGAGGTACTCATGGAACATATCATTTCTGTATTTTTAATATTATTTTTCATGCCTTACTATCCATTGGCTATATCACATAATCACATTGTTCTTATTCTTGATCTTGACAAAGATTGAGCCTTTGGAAATAATTAAAATCTATGCTCTTTCTTAAGTAACTCGTAGTCGTATTGATTTGTAAAATAGTGACGAAATATGATGCCACACTCACACTGGCACTAGGGTAATTAACATGTTTGGTCGAAGGTAGTTTACCCTTATATTTCTCTCTTCTGTCGTTCTTATTTTATCTCCTATATTTTCATGGTTTATGAGTCAAAACGAAATATGTAATAAGGAAATTAAATCATTGGTTGGAACCTTTTTTACCCGAAGAATGTCTGTACTTTATACTAATATTTACCTAAAGTCTTACTATTTTCTTAACTCTGCTGGTTGACCTTACTTTACAGTGCTGTTGACCAATTCAAAAAGCAATTTGCTCATCTTGAGGAACATTACGGAAATGGTGGCTCCGCTGCCCCCCTCGAGAGGCAACAGTCGTCATCTTTGCCTAGGTATAGTATAATCTTGAATCTTGATTTAGTACTTCCAAGACAAAGTTGTTTTTCTTATTGGTGTCTGTTAATCATAAATTAAAACTACATTATTTAAAATATTTTCATTGGTTTTCTTTTTTATGGTAATGTTTGTTGTAGGGCATGTGTATTATATTCAAATAACTCTACACAAAATTCAGCCGTGATTGCTGAGGGAATTTCCAAATGTTCCATCAAAGATGGCGAGAACAAGAGTTCTGGTGTACCTATCTCAAGAATGCCTGTTCAAGTTCCCCCAAATATCCAAGGTCGAATATATGTTGTGTGATTAACTGTTTTTTCTATATGCTGCATATTTTCTCAAGGAACAAAAATTTCTGTTATTCTCATCCTACACTCTGTCCATACTTTTTATCTCACCCCTTTAGTACATTTGAATTACTTGCTCACTTAAACTTCCATTTTTTAGTTTTTATTTATCCACCTGCACAGAACCAGAAGGCCTCTGTCTTATTTTACACCCAAAACACATCTGGATAAATTGCAAATAATCCGCATGAACCATGGCTTTGCAAATTACCCCATGGTACTTTAGGTTATTTAAATAGACCCTAATGTAGTATCTCATGCAATCAACCCTTAACTCCAACTTTAAAATGATATAACTTTCGGGTCGATGGTCCTTTCTTTTGTTACTGCTGGTAATATAGAAAGTCCACTGAAAGCTAGGTTTTTGGAGAATACGTCTATTAGAGAAGTTTTACACAAAATACATCCTAACATAACAGAAATTTACGTTTAACAGAATTTTGATGTCAACATGCATCAAGTTGCTTACAGTGCACAAATCTTCGAAAAATACTTGCACCAAAAGCGATCATCCAAAGTTGATCATCATGCGCAAAGTTATGCCATTGAAAAAGTTTTACCATTTTTTGCTTATTTTTTATAGTTCATGAGAGTTTATTGCAAACACCCGGGAGGATTTTTTTGCATTTAACTTTTTTTTTCCTTAACTTATACAATCAAGCATCCCTTAGCACGTATCTAACCCTTCTCTGTTACTTCGAATTCCACAGCTGGTAGTGCTGCTAGGCCTGGAAAAGTAGTGAACTCAGCTCTAAGATACAATTGTGGAGCAGCAGAAGCTATTATGGAGCAGCGAAGGATTGGCAGAAATCCACCTGTTCATAGTCAATATCCTGTTTCTAATTCTTCATTTCCGAGAAGAACCCCTATCTCTAAAAACGAGAGAGGAGAAGATGGTATTGAAGGGCCCACCACAAAGCCTGAGTATATGGCAAGAAAAGTTGTTGCTGCTCAAGGTGGTAGCCAATGGTATTGAATCTATTGATATGTTAGCATGCATGTTCTTATGAGACCGGGGGTTGTGGGATATGTTGAATCTTTTTCGGAGAAACTATTGCTGTACGTGAGAAGATTATGGTTGTTGATTGGAATATAACTTGGTATAGAAGCTTGCTAGGGATCTGGAGAAATGGCAATCAGCTGGCTTACATGGGTGGTTAACGAATTTGGAAACAGAATTAAGCTAATACTTATATTCTTTTATTTGACTTATATCTTGTCTGTTTGTAGTTTAAATAAGGGCCACTTCGGCCGACTTTTAACATTTCCGTCGATATTTGACAACAAAAGGTTAGGTGCACGTGGAATGATGTTTGTTTTGTGTATATTATACTACGTTCTCATCAACTTATGTATGATTAATTGTTTAGTTCACTATATCTATTACGACAATAAGGTTTGAGCATTCTTATCTATAGGCTATAGCTTGGATTTGAACGAGTGTTTGTAAAGTTTCTAACTTCTTGTTATATCACGTGCAAGAACATACTATTTTCTAGATGGTTGGAAACAAAAAGCAATTGCCTTTTGAGGTTTGCTACTTTTTTTTTTTTACAAGGTCGCATCATATACATACATCCACCCGAGTAACAAACTAATTAATGTTGGACTATGACCTTTTTTTGTGAATAATTCTCAAGAGTCGGACAATCTAGTTCATCACAATTTGTATGTTCTGAAGAAAGTAGACTAGTAAATAATATTCGAGTTGCATAGTGCCTTACAAGTAAAACGTCAATAAAGCTTTTGCAAATAAGAGGCGAAGCTGGAAGGTTGAGACGAAAAACAGGTCTGGTTCTTTGGAAAAAAACAGTTTTAAGTGGCAAGACATTGCAACTTGTAGGTAAATGAGCAAATAACCCGGGCTTAAAACGTGCAATAAAGGAAACCAGGTATGCGATGAACATATTAAAATAAAATCTTACTGAATAGCAATTAACAATGTTTGCAAGTACTCAATAGTTTCCTAATTTCATTCTACAAATATACTGTGTCAAACCTGTCAAAATCTTCTACCCCTATTCTTTATCCCCTTCCGTACCCACTTACTTATTTTTACTCAAATTTTAAATTTTCACAACTTATACCGCAATTTTATAAACTTTTATATTATATTGTATTCAAATTTTAAAACATTTGAACATAATATTGTTTTAGACAATTTTTTTAATATTCAATGTTTAATTTACACTAATTTATACATTTATTTCAAAACAAATTTTGTGTGGATTTTCTTTTAAAAATAATTATTGGAATGTATTGATACAAGTATTATAGTAATTGTACAATTTTTTTAAAATTTTTTGGAATTTTATTTTGTATAAAATAAGCAAGGGGACACGGAAAATGGTAGATAAATGGGATAGAAGATTTGGACTCGTATCAAACCCGTCAAAATGAAATTTTGAATCTGTATCCCTACCTTTACAATTATCCTGAAAATTTAATCACCACCTCTTCTAAATCTAATTTCCACTATTATCTGCAAGCGACTTTAGACATATGAATAGATGTCCTCACAAACACTATTAAGAGAGCCACCTTACAAGCTCATGGATGAAGAAAAGAAAAAAAAATATGATATAAGAAGGGACTTTTTGACAGAAACTCCCGTAGAGACTTAACGTGTATCATTGATTTATTCTCATATACATGATCTGATAGTACAAATTGAGTCTCTGCGAGAGTTTATATTAAAAACTCTCTCCTTATATCACCGCTCAACAAAAAAGAATCATGTAAAATGTCATTAGAAATATGAAAATCCTAGACCACTTTTCACTAAATCAACTTCATATAATGTGTGATTACGATATCCTTGATCTTCTACACCACTATTCGAAAAATCAACTCCGTATTATGTATACCCTTTGATCAATCCATTCGTTTTTAATTCCATCAAGGGCATGCTCGTCTTTAATTCCATCAAGTGAAATGGCAGAATACTGTCCGAGCCTAGCTACAAGTTTCAGCAGATCCGGCAAGACGGTTGGGCAGCTCTCCTTCAAATACTCAAACCCATCTGTTTCTATCACAGCTGAAAAATAAAATAAAAATGAATAACCCATCAACGGTAATATTTTAAAACTTTATTTTTAAGACAAACAGTGGAGGCTGTGTAATAAGCAAATTCATCAAGACAGAAACTCCAATAAGATCCCCGATTTCAAAGTTGCATTTAAATATACGAGTTAACCTACTTTCATATTTCATTTTTTGTACGTCAACCATTAGAAATTTGCAATTTGTACCCTAATCTAAATATTTTTTTGGCTTTTGTACACTACGTACGTAGTCTGGGGACTAAAATAGGGAGAGAGAAAAAAAGGATAAAAACCGTGTAGAAAAGAATAAAAAAATGATAAATAAGTGTATAGACATGGTACCCCAGCCCAAATTGTTCTTTTCAATTTGCTACAACAAGCGTACTAAAAGACGCCAAGAAGAATAAAAATCATATAATAATCTGCAATTCTTGTAAGTCGGTTACAGAATCAATTTATAGTTTACAAAACTATAAGTAACACTCTAAAAAAAGAGGGATTAACTATTACCTCTTAGATTTTCGGATTGTGCTATGAATTGAAGACATACGGCTTTCAAATGGATACACTGGTGTTGCTCCGCTAAAGCTAAGGTTGTAGCTACATTGTTAACTGTCATGTCATCACAGAGCTTAGCTTCACATATCACTCTTAGTCTATATATCAAGTCCATATCGATCAGCTGCTGCTAGCAAATGCCGAGTCAATAAATTCGAATCCCACTTTGGGTTCAGGCACGTAAGCACTTGATTGTCAGGAATAATATCCCAGTATATGAAATGGAGTAAAGCCTGCAAAATTTGAAACAATGTCTGAGACAACTAAGAAGGATTACATTTTCATGCAATTAAACAAAAAAGAACCACCTAATATTTCTATTTTCAGAATCAGATAATGCGATTGAGAACATGAAAGCAAGGAAAGAAAAAATAGGTTAAGCTCATATCTATAAAATATAAATGTTAAACCATTCTCCTTAACAAAGGAAACTTTTCAATAGAAATTACCCATCTAACAATACTAAGAAGACAAGAAATGGAATTATGATTAACAAAAAACAATGACGAACTGTCCAAACAAGAGAGTTAAATGAAAAAATATCCAGACACAAAATTCCAGGGTAATAAACAAGCTGAAGATCGTGAGGTAAAATCAATATTGCCATCTCGAAGAAATACAAATACTTCAATAGTTCAAAAGAACTTGAATAGAACGTGTATTTATAATATGCTCCGGCAGCTGGATGAAGGATACAGGAATTAAAGTTGTCATTGCCACAATATCACTTACGTTAGCTATTGCATCAAGATAAACCATTATTTCAGGATAACAACTTATACAAATTACATTCAGATACTCTTGAAATCCCCTGAAACATTCCTAAGAGTCGATAACAAATCTTATTAGAAAGTACCAAAATACTAATATTCGACACTAGAATAAGAACGGAGCTGACAACCAGGGCAGACAAGTAGTAAATGCATACTTATGCAGGCAAACATCAGTAGGGCGAGATTGAATTATGAAATGTAGGGGTTAGAGAAACCTTAAAAACATGTGCTTCAATTTCCATAACTTTGATACACTCCTTTTCATCATCCTTCAAAGGTCCATCCAACTGCGCCTTAAAAACAGGCAAACGAGTTGCAAGTACCAATTTGTGAGCTGAAAATATTTCACCGTCAACTTCAAATTTGACATTGGCACCCTCTCCACTTTTTAAGAGGCTCCCGAAACATTGACCCATATCAGATGGCGGCAAAGGTATGGTGTCAATTTTAGGTGTCCCGCTAATAGAGTTAACAACAACCACGGTACACCGTATCAACAGGCAATCGTCTTTAATGTAGTCGGATACTTCTAGAGCACTCCTATAAAACCTCTTGTAACCCTGGATAAATTACATAAATGTTATTACTATAGTATGAAACTACATTAGTAAAAAATAAACCGAGATGTACAATTATTATATTAAAAAAACATACCATTAAAATTTAAATTATCAAAAACATACATTCAATTAATAATTAATAAAAAATAAAAAATAAAAAATATTATTCATTACTCCTATCTATTTCCTGTCTTTCCTACCCTCACCCTTTTTTCCATATTTCCTTCCGATCTCTCTTCTTTTTGTTCCTCTCTCAAATTTCTATTTGTTCATCCTCCTTATTCTCTCCTCTTTTCTATCTTTTTATGATCTCTCTCCTTTTTCTTTTTTTTTTTATCTTTCCCTCCTCCTCACTCTTTCTCCGATCTCTCTCTTCGATTTAAATTAGGACAGACTCATCCGTCGGAGTGGGCAGCGAGGGTATAGAGCAAGCTTGAAAACTCGAGATTGATGCCGACGGAGATACGGTCGTCGAAGTAGAGGCCCACGACGACGACGTGAAAGTTCGAGAGGTTGAATTTGTTAACCAGTGTATAAGTTTGAAAATTAAGTGTATGTTCTGAACTCCATATGTAATTGAAAGTTATGGATATGTATAAATAATAATATGAATTTTGTAAATTGGAGTATGAACTTTACGAATTACGTTATGAACTTTTAAAATAAGCGAATGAACTTTTGAAATAAGTGTATGAAAATATTTCAAAAGTTCAGTTGATAACCTAATTCGTAAAGTTCATACCCCAATTTACAAAATTTAAATTATTATTTACATAATTCATATCTATAATTTTTAACTAGATACCCTTACTTCACGGAGTACATACACTTAATTTTCAAACTTATACACTAGTCAACAAATTCAACCCTTACTCGTACTCCGATCTCGAACTTTCACGTTATCGTTGTGGGCCTCTGTTTTGATGACCGCATCTCCGTCAGTATCAATATCGAGTTTTCGAGCTCGCTCTAAACTCTCGCCGCACACTCCGACATATGTCTCCGTCTCAATTTTCACCGAACAGAGAGGAGCGAAATATCAAAAAAAAAGAAAAAGGAGAAGAGAGATCGGAAAAAGAGTGAGAGGAGAGGGAGAGGAAATAGATGAGTAATGAATGACATTTTTTTGTTTATTATTAATTGAATGTATATTTTTTATAATATAACTTTTAATAGTATGTTTTTGTTAAGATAATAGATGTAACGTATGTTTATGTTAAATCCGCTATGAAAAACAAAATGCTAAACAAAGGTATCAATATATATGTTCTAAAGTTTCATTTGACAACGAAATTTAGTCTCCTACCAGTAAAGTTTTATTTCCCTTACTTGGACAACCTAAAAGCCCGATGAATTTCGAACTATTACTTCTAGGATCTATATTTTGATCCACCGACTAACATTCGCGGGATTTCATTTTCAGGACACAGAGACTTGTGTTCTTACTTAAACTTATAATGAAAGAAAGACAAAAGGTCAAATGAAACAATTAAACATAACACAATCATCTTCAAAGGCTGTACATTTCTTACAAAACAAAGCAGAAAGATTTGAAAATTACAATACAAAAATCACATCATTTTACTATGTTCCCCATCTTCTTTAGCTGCTGCACACCCCACTATGGTATTCCTCTACTCTAAATATTGCCCCACGAAATGTCGAAACAATCCCTTCCCATATACTCTAATGTACACAAGAACAACAAAACTAATCTGTAACCCTCCATTTTGTTGTTAAAAGTAGTAGATATTTCAGACTTTAAAACCAATTTTAACGATTGTTACGAAAGAAATTAAGATCCCAACGCTTCATCAAACCATCTAGAATATTACCGCTAGTGGTTCTTTCCACCGTGACAGTGGCCTTTGTAGAATCACCCATGTCAAGACTTTTTGAGCTTTTCATGGTAGTTGAAGCAACACTAGGAGTTGAAGTTCCTGTACAAACGCTACTGTCTACTGATGGGGGTTCAAAGGTCAACTTTGCCCTTGTGGTACAATGATCTGTTGCCATGCCATTGTCGTTTTCGATTGCTTTTCCATGTTGTGAAGGTTCTTTGTGAATTGCGTCGGTGCTTGCTGGATGTTCTTCAACTCCGGGTAATATATCCATTTCTTTCAAGGACATCGTCATCGCTTCCATTAGCATCTGCAATTGTTTAAGCAAATCAAACACCATGAAGCAAAAGTAAAGCATATGACCAACAGTTGGTGATAGTTATAAAACTGCAACTGGCTCTAAAATATATCAAAAATGTATGAATTTGGACCAGAAATGTTTTGTAAGAAGCGAAGCAACTCCATGTTCATTTATGTAAAAAGATACTTCCAATCAAAAAACCAAAGGAAAAAAAAAACGATAATCTAAAAAGTTTCATCATCAGAAGTGCCAAAGTAGACCAAAATCAGAATGAAGGTAAAAATAAAGTTTTAAAAGAGGAAATCCATCACTTTTTCAAAAAAGAATGCACCAAAAATAAACAGAATAGGGGGAAGTACGGAAAGAACAGAGTAGCATAAAAAGATATTGAGATTTATTGCTCACTCTTTCTTCTTCTTCGGCATTAGAAGGGAAATCAGCCAAACTGTCAAAAGAGTATTCAACATAGTCATCTTCATCAATTGAGGGGGTGGCATGGGAACCATAAGATGAATGACCATTCGAGAATTCTAAGCTGATCATACTAGAAGATGATGGCGGGGGCTTTGTACCAGAACCCTCCTGCAACAAATTGTGATTGATGTTAAAGAAAAGGGATAAAAATCTGAGAATTTTGCTCGAAATTTCAGCGACTTTAATTTGAGAACTCGTGAACAATACAAAAGACAAATGGAAATAAATCTGATGTTTAATTAGTAGTCTCATTCCCCATCCTAAGAAAAGGCTGAAGGCTCAAGTAAAATAGATTGAAAAGATCGACTGCATTAAGGAGATCTTATCTTCCGCATTATATGACAAGTCAATTTTTTAAAAACAAGTTAACTAATCATCGGAAAACAAGAGAGAATATTTTATATAAAAAGAAGAGATGTTCTAGCTAAGGGATCAAAGGAAAGGGTACAACTAATACCTGTGAATCTGGTTGCTTATCATTGGAAGTGATATCAGAAGGAACCTGAATAGTTTTAAAGAGATGTTAAAATCAATCTAACTAATCTTTATTTTGTATTACTGGGAGGTCAGAGAAATGTTAAGACCAATCTAACTAATCTTTATTGTATAGTATTACTAAGGAGGTCATAGGTATGAGAAAAATAGTCTAAAAATGCAATATGTGTTCCCAGGGCTACTCCTGATCAATGTTCAACTAGCAGATCCGCCGTTTTAAATACACATCCGAATTGGAGGCAACTCATATATAAACCTCAAATGAAAAAACTATTTTATCTATAAGCATCTATGCTATGTAAATATGAAAATTTCCTCAAGGTATGTGTCAACATGAGTGCTTCCTAATGGTGACATTATATTGGGAAATTATTCATCTACATTTAGCATCACTCGCCTTTTTAAACCGAGTCAATATAAATATAAAAGAGACTACACGGTTGAGTACTAACATCTGTGCGACTCATAGGTCTCTTGTTACGAAGTTGTTCAATGGCTTCTTCAGTACTGCTAGCTGCTGGATCTGCAACAGTGACCAACTATAATGATTTATTCTCCTTAAAATTTCAAAATCATATACGGTATATAGAATATCGTACCTATGGTCGCAGTTGACAAATTATTATTGGCATATCCTACTTCATGCAATGTAGTCCAATTCTCCTGCCATTTGACAAGACAACTATAAATTATGGATTTTAAAATTACATCAATGAAATAATGAATCTGATCATTTTTTATACTGTCGGACAATTTAAATCTACAAAGATGATGCAGAATAACATACCCTGTCATAATAATCATGTGGTGTGGGGCCAAAAAAGGTTCCTTCTACGTCATCATCTGGAGGTTGCAAAACATTGTGGAAAAAGATGTTTATAGAGTCAAAATAAAACTGTGGGCGTGGCGAGTTGTGATCTCCCTCAAACTTGATAATATTCTTGTCTCCCTGTCAAAACATTTTTTTTAACAAATGAGAATGTATAAAAAAACAGCAATTGGTATGTGCATTATGTATAGTCCAGGAAATTCATTACCATATAGGCATCAAATATACGATCGGAATGGTGAGGCTGTATAAAATCATCTTCAACGGCATGGCCCAGTAAAACCGGAACAAAGCTGGACTTCGCAACCTATAAAGAATAAAATATTAAAAGAAAATAGTCGAGTACCATAAGGCCAAAATGTGACGCATAGAACACCATCTGTTAATACAAGATATAAGTAGAAAAAGTAAGTTATAGCGTTCGCTTCTTGTACAGGCTGTCACTGAGAATTAAGTTCAGGATACCTAATAAGTCCTTATCTGATAATGCAAGA
This sequence comes from Primula vulgaris, assembly GCA_963920805.1. Taxonomy (NCBI): domain Eukaryota; kingdom Viridiplantae; phylum Streptophyta; class Magnoliopsida; order Ericales; family Primulaceae; genus Primula; species Primula vulgaris. Next base: position 5,381,724 of record OY987213.1, read on the forward strand.
CAATACAACTACAAACCTTGATGGTGTTCAGCTCCGTTATGTCAAATTTTGCCTTCTTCTGTATAGCTCTCCTCATATACTGTATTGCAAACTTCACCTAAAACAGAAAAGAAAAAGATCATCTTATGTTGCCAGACTACAGGCCGCAGCAGCATGATAATCTTTTCAGATAAACTCGATTTCTTCTGTTTTGACTAATTTTGTTGGATTATCAGGACATGAAAGACGGATGAGAACGAGATTGGAGGTTCCTCTTGAGCTTACAGTGAATTTGGGAAGACGAACTTTGTAGGTATCAACAAGTTCCATCATCAAATCAACCAAATCTGAGAAGGGGCTATCAAGAACCATCCCAGCTATTGAAGGATCTTCAGCTCCATACATCAAACTGAAAATAAACAGGAAATCACTATAACAGCTAAAAAATACACTAGTTACTTGTAATACGAACGATATGTCTCACAAAAAAAGTGGAGCACAGAAGGCATGAAAGCAATTAGTGTACATATTGTAACAATACTAATATGTGACGAGGTTAAGTTAGCAGATCAAAAGATTAAATATTAAGCCTGGAGTATCACTCTCCTCTTTTACATTACAAAAATATAAAGCAAGGAAGATGGGTGAGAAACCTGGTGACAGCACCCATGGAGCGGCCCCACAAACCAATCATTGAAATATTTCCATCTGCCCGCAAGAATTCAACAACAGCTTTCAGATCATCTTTCTGAAAAGAGAAAGTCAAGGAAAGGGGTACATGCACGTTAGTGAAAAAATATGGCCACTCGTACTAAAATAAACTTAGCAAAGAGATGTAATCTTACTATAAGAGGATGGACAAGGAATCAAAACCTAACTAACCATGCAAATAGAATGGAAATTTGAACTTCTAACTACAGAAATATGTGCAGAAAGTGGGTTGCAGTGTGAGATTGGGACTGGGTGCTTAAAGAGAATACTGCTGATACTATAGGAACAACTTCTTAATTAATTGGTCCCACTACTAGCGAGGTTTACAGCAGAAACTTGGAGCAGGTTCCATAATACTGCTCTAAGAAAGAACGTCTGTAAGACTTTAAAAATACGAGAAAAGAAAATTTGATCGAAGACTTACTTCGTTCCATCCCAGTGTGACATGCTCGCCTCCAGAAAGTCCAGACCCCGAAAAATCAAGAGTGAAAACGGTGATATTAGAAGGCAACAGTATTATAGCTGCTTCACTTGCATCTGCCCTACACCCACTGGTAAAATAAAGAATGACAAGTTGTTAGCCAAATAAGCTTATGGAAGTTACGTTTGGTATCATATTATGTCAAAATCTGTATATTCCCAAAACTGCATATCAGAATTATTATTGTGCTTAAACACATAAAATTTAAGTCAGTCACTGCTACAACAAATTTAAACTCTTAACTATAGCAAATCAACAATCAAGGTTAGATTTCAAACCGATACTTCATTATTAATAAGATGTGATACATGAAAGTGTTATAAGTTTTTCTCTTAATTTTCTAGATGGTTTACCATTACAGAACAAAAAAGAACATAAGGTAATACGGCAGCAAGCATAACCACAAAGTGAGAAGGAAAATACATAAATAAAACAACTTGTACATGGAAAAAATCACCTTGTTCATTAAACTTTTGAACAAGTATAAGCATGGGACATTATCTCATGATTATCAACCAGCCTCCGACTGTGCAATAGAACTGTAGACTTCCACTTTTTCACTTGAATGTAAACAAAGAAGTATGTGGGAATTGATATTTCAAAATTACAAAAACAAATAGCTGCCTGCTTACCTGTTTCCATGGCAGTAGATTACACATGGCAAAGACTTTCCTTCGGGACGAACAATCGGCATATAGTGAGTACATTGTAGAGCATCTCCTCTACTGTTTTTCACCTGGGGATGTGGAGAAGACCAGAAATTATAATTACAAATCCAAAAACTAAACATGGAGGATAAACCCCACATATCAAAGGGGTTAGGAATTTGCATAATGTTCCTCCCGAGCTCCGTTAATATTTAATCATACGAAAAAGTGAGCGTCAAAGATCTTGAGAACAAAACTACTCACATCAGTTACTACAAATGATTATTCTTCCCAGCTCTTTCTAACATGTTATAGGGCTTCTTTGAACTAGAAGTGAAGAAGATGTGATTAAGGTTTTCTTAAATGATCAAAACACTGAACATCATATCTCAAATTGATTTTTTTAGGTGAATTTTACAGGAGCATAGAGTATATTTGGATTTTCTCTGTACAATTTGCAGCTTAAAATTTTAAAAACAAAATCTGAAATTGGTGAGGAGAAACCAAAAAATGGTATTCATGTATTGTTATTTTTTAGTATTTGTGCTACTTACGCAGTTAACTAGAGCTTTACAGATCACACTTTACTTTATTAGATAATAATGTCTTCTATGGGACAAAACCCCCTTAAATACACTTCCAAGAAATTATAGTTAAGAATGAAAAAGGAAAATAAGAAGAGATGTAAGCAAGTTCTGCAATATTTTGACAGTTGCTATCAGGGGCAGACCCTGAGGCCAAACATGGAGGGTTATACAAAACTCCGAATTTTTTTTAAATATGTGTTTTGTGTACTAAAATACAACGGAATGCAGATAGTAAAGAAATTGATAGAGTAAAAGTAATGGATATCCTTTTGTATTAGCGATATACTAATGTTTTAAAAGAAAACAAAGGCGAGGGTAAAAAGATTTGAACACAAGACTTCTAGCATTTAAAAGCCAAGACTTATCCACTAGACTACTAGATCCTCCCCTGGTTGCTATTAACCCATAAAAACTCGTTATAGTAGACATACTTTAAAAGACTAATGTTTCAGCTACCATATTTAACACAATCTATGCTTCTTAATTAAGAAAAAAAAAGGATAGGTGCATGTTAGCATTCAAGTGTAACGAAATCATTAGCACTACTGCACTAGTAATATGAACAAGAAGAACAAAAGACGACGTCGGGGAAAGAATTTGAGGGCTTGACTTAAATATAATATGAACACTCTTCAAACTTTACAAGGCACTTCTGCAATTCAGGGAAAACTCTTATCACTGCAGCATTATTAATTACCTCTTCATGGGTTGATTAGGAAAAAAAGAAGATGAATACAGTTTCCTAATGTTAATTTCTTTATTTGCTCTTTAAATTCCCTGTATCAACTTTAATTACTAGTGCTTTCTGAACTTTAAATTATCAATTTATCAGAAAGTCTGTCACAAAAAATCCATGTCACTATTACACCAAGTTGTAGCTTTGTTCCATTTGAGAATAGATTTCAGTTCCTTACATTATATGTGCACTAGAACACATATCAATAACAAACCAACTAAATGAATAAAGAGTGATGATTTCGGAACCATGTCCAAAAAGAGATGATCAAATGGAAAGCAGTTAATACATCAGACCTATATGGATGTGACGATTTACCTCAACATCCTTTCGATGGAACCATTTCCCTTTCAACATAAATTCTTGATCAAGTAAATCATTCTTTGGGTCATATTCAGCTCTGTACATAAAAATATTAAACTTAAGGGTTAAAAAAAACTTAAAAGTACGACTAATGAAACTTCATTGCATTTCCAACTAAGGCAAATCTTGCGATTTTACGAACAATAAATCTGGAAGTTACACCTAAACATATATGATATACCTTTGCAGCATTGTTAATGAAAATGCTATACAATAGCAAAATAGTACTTGTATCTATAAATAAAATGGAAAACCCCCAAGATATCAGGCTTCAATGTGAGATTAGGAGTAAAAATATTTTCGCTCCTATTACACTTCTCCATACACTCCTGTGAGAGGAGTGAGGACAAAATTACAGTTTTGTCATGTAGCGTTTTTGTCCTCACTCCTCTCGTAATGAGTGTATGGAAAAGTGTCATAGGAGTGTGCATAGCACTACTGATGAGATTAGGAAGATATGAAGACAAAAAATTATAAGTCTCAGTAACGAATTGAGAGAAGACAGATATACCTTTTTTTTGTTTCATTCATATCATCAATTATAACATTGGAACTAAATACTGGGAGTGGGTCCAATCAAAAATTCAAAACCTTTGTGCACACAAAAAGAGAGAGCTACATACTTGAGCAAAAAAATATTTAAAGGATAAGCATAAGTTCAAGTTTAATTATGTCGAAAGTGAGAAAGACGCCATCTTGATATATTTCGTGATAAGTAAATAAGGAATCAAAATGAGTGCAAATATACTACTTACGCAATATCGAATATACTGATTGGAGAATGGTTATTAAAAGGAAAAAAAAACTGATACTCATTACACATAAACACATAAAGTTAACTTAATCGTGAAACGGATATAACAGAAATCTACAAAGAGCGGTCAACTTGGGAATTTATAAAAAAGATGCAACATCCAAAATGTGCAGTAAATTCAACTCCAGCTTCAGCGGGACAATGGAAAAAATACAATCTTGATGTATTTCAAGATAAATCCATCTACTACTACAAAAACGAAAACAGTTTTTGCAAATACAGGCTAATTAAATGACAAAACTACTAAATTGGACCAATAAAGGTGTAGAACATAAACTCCTTAGTCCTTAGTATCAAAGAAGATACACAAGTATCTAAAAAAAAAAACTCAAACTTGATTACCCTATTTTCCAGACCTTAATGGAAATACTATTTCAACACAATCCTATGTAAACCCCGTTCCGCAAAAGCGAAATCTACGGTTCTTCAAGTTCCAAGTCGGGCTAGGGATCATGAAAAAGATTCAATCTTGATAATCCCCATGATAGAATTAAGTAAAACAATAAATAAATAATAACTAACAATCACCAAGATCTAGCTAACTAAAAATCTAGACAAAAAATTCAAATCTCAACAAATTAAATGTCAATGGTACTAATTTGAGCTAAAAATATAAACAAAAATCACTTACTACAAAACCAACTCAAAAACTACCTAAAACCATAATACCCTAAATTGGAGAGTGAAATTGAGGCAAATTAAAAATACCGACATAGGAAATATACTTAAATTCGACTAAATTTCAAAAAAATCAAGCATTGGAACAAAATTCACAAGAACCCATCAAATTAGGGCCTATGGGCTATTCATATGAATTAAATTTCTTTATTGAATATATATAAATTCAAGAGATTAAAAAAAGTACCTGGGTGGACGAATAATGAAGTTGATTAGCTGTTCCATTTGTAGATTCGAAAGTTTCTTCAATTTTTTTTAAATTTTATATTGGTGTTAGATACAAAAGAATTAGTAATATATATGTATGTATATATATAAATAGAGAGAGAGAGAGAGATTGGGTGGGAGTTACTTGGTGTTCGCCATTTGCGTTTTCTTTTTCTTTGCTTTCTAAAAACAATTTATTGCAAAAAGGGAAAAACTTTGTGTTATTCAAAAACGAAATAATAATTACTCAAATCCAATAACAGAGTCGTATATGTCTTGGGTTGATTGGGACCTTGGGTAATGATCAATGTCTGTTTAATTTTACTCGTCTTTATAAATAATAAAATTGCTAAAAAAAACTAAAAGAAAATTATATTTGTTGGAAAAAAAGTGATTATGATCGTTTAAGCCTAATTTGGTTACATCATTTGTTATGAGTCAGATAAATACCGTGTATAACATCTCAATTGAATTACGAAGTACATGTCTGATATGTACATTAAATGATGCGACGTGAGGGTATAAAATAGTTATATTGAAAATAGTAATATGAAATTATGTTCTCGTTCATAATCCGACGTGGTTGATATTATCGAGATTTATTATCCCGCAACCAAACGAGACATTAGTTTATATAATTGTCGGTGACTTGCAGTTTTTTTTGCTAATCTTATGAGTGACGTTAAAATATTTAATCAACTTTTATTAGAATCTTCAGTTCTTGGTAAGTTTTTTCAGGAAGATTGATAAAGAGAGAACATAAAATTAATAGCAGTTTTTCAGAACCTAGAAAACTACTAAAACACCCATAGTTTTTAATTTATTTATATTTTGCAAAAACCAAGGGGAAAAAAACAATTGTAAAACTAAAACATGTGCTACTAGCCTAACACTATAAATGAACCATAAATAACGAACAAATGTGTTTACCCGATCTTATTCTTACATGTTGAACATATAAATTATAACCTCAGAGATATGGTGAAATGTATATACTATATATCTTTTATATGTATGATACTACCAGTGTCTTTAAGTTTCTTTTTCATTTACTTGGTATTATAAGTTTTTTGCAATTCAGTAAATTGTAGTATCACGTGTTGAACATTTAATTACAACTTCAAAAAAATTAATTTACAACTTCAGATATATGATTAAATAAACATGACATGAGTGAGTGAACAGATACACATATGAGTGACCGAGTTAGAATAAGTCACGTAAACAAGACAAAAAAAAACACAGTTACAATCCGGTTACAAGTAAATCAATTGTTTTCTTATATATTTTGTTAATAATGAAAATCAAGATGTAAATTAAAATCAGTGCTACATGCTATAGTAGGGCAATACGCTGCTGCAATGGAGCAAAATAATCCTTGAATTCTTGAGAAATAATTTGGGTGGAAAAAAAATGTTTTGCTCCCTATTTAAACCGTGAATTAACACACCTGTCTTTTCTAAATTATTTACGACTTTTGACCACAAAAAAGTGACGTTTGCATCTTAAACACGAGTCAACTACAAACAATACACTATAGTACGTACTCCACACATAACATAACATAACATAACTTACAAGCTACAAACTGTCATGTTGTTACTTTGCTCTTTTCTTAGTTATCAATTTTTATTTCAATGTCACTTTCTTGGGGTTATGATTCTATTACTTTTGGCGAGATATATATTAGGCTCTTTATTATTTGGACCAACTGACATGCTCAACTTTTAATTGTTATTCATTCTTCATAGCGACCCCTTAAAGAATGTTTGATGGGAGATAAAAGCATATACTTTAGACAATAATTCTTCATAACACTGTTTTGGCATTATAAAATTGTTTTGACACTTCAAAAAGCTGTACATTTGGCCAAAACACTTGGTTTGGAAGAAGTGTTGTTCCAATCGGATGCGAAAAATGTCGCTGATTCCGTCAATTCTTTAGAAGCTTCAAATTGACGAATATCACTAATCTGCGACGAAATAAGGAATTTACGTCAAACCTTCTAAATTTTTAATTTGACTCATTGTCCGAGGTCTGCTAACAAAGTTGCGCATTGGATTGCAACTTCGTCGAAGTTAAACTCTCTTCCGCCTAATTGGGCTTATGCTATTCCGATGCAATTGAAGAAAATAGTGCAAGAAGATAACGAAGGAGTTTGTACTTCAATTGTTTAATTGTTTTCCTCCATGTATCCTGACCAAAAAAAAAACACTTGATAGATTATGATCCAAGTACAAGGACAAACATCATATTATTTTACACTTTTGTTTACATTACTAATATTGAAATGGGAAATTAAAAGACACCCTTTGCTTCTACTATATATATATTATATATTATCGTTTTCCTGATAGTTTTATAACATTTTTTGTTTGTTTGGAAATACATTCACGTCATTTAAATTAGTGCGGCCGGCAACAATCTTTTTGTGGACCTTCCTATCAAATGGTATCATGAGTACGAAGTCTGTTATACTTTAAAAGTTTGAAAGGGTTATTAATTGATCAAATTGTTGTCACTTACGTTTGGTTTGACTATTGATCTGAGAATTACATAAATATAGTCCTACTAATGAAAAGTGTCAGTCGATACCACCATCCCATTAATGGGATCTCCGGTCTGATAAAACATGATCCTAAATAGACTGTCCAATCTTTACGAGTATATTTGTTTGTAGTTTGTACAATGTTAATTAATCATCCTTGTATAACGTTACTACAAGTTGCGAAGGGAAAACCCGACCGATCTCACTAATTAAAATTTAAAAGTCTTAATTTCCTTACAATGACTATCTTGTAACGATAAAAATAATAAATAAGAAAGTCATAGATAATAAATCAAGGTCGCATATCATGTAAAATTAGTCACATGAAATACGTTCAGTAACCGGAGTAGTACCTTGTAAATTAAATTAGACAGAATAATAACTTAAAATATTTCTACAAAGAGATGCCAAAAATTTTAACGGAAAGAACACTTATAACTGTGAGATTAGGAATCATATTTTGGACAGATTTCGACAAACCATTATTTTCACAAATTATTTCAAAATGGAAATGTTGGGCTTGATTGGATGAGCGGTATTTCTCCTTTTAATTAAGTCAACTGTAAATGCATTTCGATCTGAAAATGCTAGAAGTCGTAAGCTAGATCTAATAGTAGTAGTATTTTATTATACAAAGTTGTCCTTTTTTGCTACAAAATACACACTTGACAAATTAATAATGCCCCTTCATAACAAGAACAGTAGAGACATGTTCTATTATACTTTTAAAATCTAAAAAAACTCTGTCAATCTCCATGTTACTTCATTTTATTTATTAATTTGTAAATCAGAAAAATGAAGAGTTTGAAGAAAAACAAACTTTATCTCAACTGAATTGAATCTCTTGGTGATCACAAAAAGGCCAAAATCTATCTATTTTGCTCCACCCAAATCGCACCCCCTATCCCATACGCAAAAGCCAATAACATTGTTTTAACCAAAACTACTATTTGGTCCTCTAAAAATCAGTTGAAACACAAATAGAACTCAAAGTTTATAAAAATGACGAGTTTGACCCAAACGTTCTAAACACGTGATAGATACTACTCTTGAACTCTTCCATACGACTCTTTTACCTTATTAATGTCTGGATTGGTCCCAAATTTTAGAAAACATGGGATCTACTCTTTCATGGAACTTAATTGAAGTCATGTAACTTTTTTCTGAATAATGAATGTAATTAAAAAATAGATTGTTTGTTGTACTGAATTTTATGCTGAAATTTTAAAATTTAGTGGACATTAATGAGTAAATCTGTAAATAGAAACAGTAAAATCATAGTGTAGATCTTTGAGAATATATTGAAACATCAAAAAATAAGTCTTCGGTTACTAATTTAGAAATGTAGAGTTATGAGAGTATTTTTCTAATTTTCATAGAATCATTGCCCAGGGACGGATCCACTGTACGGCAAGCGACTGCAAGCGCCCACCCTTTGTTCGGTAGAAAAATTTATTAAAAAATAATTTTTTTATTAATTTTAAACATTTATGAAACAGTAGTCAATAAATAAAAACTAAATACAAGTTATAATAAATCCACTTAATTGGTGTAGTCGTAAAGTGTCTTTTTACTCACCAAGTGGTCCCAAGTTCAATTCTTGTGTGACACTCAATTAATTAATTTCATTATTATTACTATTTATCTTCAATGATATTATTTACATATTTTTCTAATAAAAAAACACTCGTTACTTTTAACTTTTTAGACTTCATTGCAACATTTTTAAAATCTATTGACCTTAGTTTTCTCTTTAAAAAAACTCGAACATAATGTGTTTTTAATATAAAACATTAGGGAGCATTACTGTTATAATAAAAAAATAAAGAATGAATAGACTTTCACTTGAAAATATGAGGATCTTCATGTAATGAACTTATATATATTGACTCCATTATAAATATTCCTAAATCACCATAAATTTCTCTCTTAGTTTTCAAACCAGTTTCAGTTTCAGTTTCAGTTTCAGCCACTGTCCAAAGCACTTCAAAGGTTAGCCTTTTTAACTCATTTTTTCATATTATTAAATACACAATATATTTTTAAAAAAGTTATTTTAAATCATAAAACATTCAATGTTCTTGGATAATTGTTTAATACTTTTTTTTTTCTTTATTCATACTACAATATGACATTTGGAGTTTTCTGTACCATTTTAGGAACTTAAGATAATAGAATTTGTAATATCTGCTGAAACTTTAATTTTAAGTAACTTTCTCCTTTTTAAGGAATTTTAAGTAACATTCCCACTTCTTTTCATTGGGTTTACAGTTATATTGTATTTTTGTCCAGTACGTAAAAGTTAAGTTATTTTTAACACCCAATACTTGTTTTCTCGGTTAGTCCAAAAATCTGGCTTTCCAGTTTTCTAAACGCTTTCATGAATTTTTAGGAAGATAAAATTGCATCTGTTATTTTGTACTTTAAAAAGATTAGCCTTTTTTTCTTAAGAAATTTTATCTTGTGCCGGTTCAACAGTGTGCCTATATTAAACATGTGTATTCCGGTAAGCAAGAGTGTTAAAATCACAATTGCTATATTTTGGAGTAAATTGGTGCTAGAATTACAGTAGCAGTGGAATTATATGGTCTGATAAGTTTTTAACACTTTGTCTAGCTTTTTTGGGGGTAGAAAAGCGTTTTGTTTAGTATTTTAAAAAACAAGCTGGTTTATTTGAGACCGGAGAAAAGTTTGGTTTTGTCCATTTTAAAAACTTCGAACTTTTCAGGGAAAACAATTAACATCATCTTTTGAACTTACCAACCGAAATATTAATGTAATACTATATCGAATGCTACCTGTCTACACCAGTTTGGTGAGAAACTTGGCCCACCTTTGCAATAGTTAGTTACTTAAGAATGTCAATATTGTGCTAATAGTTACGTGTAACTAACTCAAATATGTGAGATTGGTTGTTAGAAGTGAGTTTGTTCCTACCTTTCTAAAGCTTGTTTGGATGAAAGCTGTTTTTGTTAAAGTTGACGAAAAGTTGTCTTTGACTTTAACAAAGCTGGAAAGCTGCTGCCAAGTACGCCATTGAGTTTTGTATGAATGTAGCTTTTAAGAAAATAAGCTGGCTTATTAGCGAAACACAAATTGTTTATAAAAAAACTTAAATCATCTAGCTTGATTAGCAAAAAGCTCCGCTCAACCTTATTAGTAAGACAAAGTTTAGCTTGAAAGTTAGAAAAAAACAAGCTTTTAGGGCATAGGAGACATGGTTTGAGTAATTTTTTCCTCGGAAACTAAATACTTCTCCCCCAAAATGTTTTTTTTAATGATTTTATCACATTGCTTTACAAAATAAAGAAAACAACAGCTCAAAAGTAAAAGCACCAGAGCAACATTCTATTATCAAGAGATCATGTGTACGATTAGTTTATCTTTACTGAGTTTACATTTGATATTTGTAAAAATACTATTACCAATTTAAGGATAATAATTGTACTTGATAAGCGAAATTGCAGGAACATTAAAAGGTCATATTATAAGTAATGGTAGCAGGAAATTCATGAAAGTTTTTACCACCGAATTTCCGTTATAGTCAGAACAATATAGCAAATCCCATTGTGTAGTGAAACTATCAGTTGAAATGCTGCATTGATTCTAAATACCGAGATTTCATTTTTTGTTCTTATCAGGAACAGTAGCTAATAATGGCACAGATTCTAGCTCCATCGGCACAATGGCAAATGAGTTTAACAAAAAACCCGACGACTAAGAATTCGTTGACATCAAACATGTGGAGTTCACTTTCTTTGAAACCGAACAAAAAGATGAAAGCTAAAACTGCTGCTAAAATTAGAGTGTTTGCTATGTCCGAAAATAATACGATAAACAGATTGGAAGGTCTTCTGAATATGGATGTGACACCATACACCGATAAAATCATTGCCGAATACATCTGGTAAAGTAATATCAACAATATATTCCTTTGCTTCAAAGATGTTCTTTTCTAGATCTAATAATTTATGAATTTCAAATAACCAACACGTTTGATTAGCATGCTAGGTTGTTTTTGGTGTTTGAGAGTCTGTTTTTTCTGTTTTACCATTTCGCTTTAAAGAAGGAAACCAAGCAAAGCATATACCAAAAGGTTTGGATTTTTTAAGCTTATCTCAGAGCTACAGCAGTTTTTAGAAAAAAAAGCTCCTCAATAAATAAACTCGGAGATGCTAATTGCTAATGACATAATCTGAGCTGAATTGACCCTTAGTCGCTGTACATAATATGATCTATGTTATTACCAATTTTGGCACAGGATTGGAGGTTCCGGAATTGATGTTCGTAGCAAATCAAGGGTATGAAAAATTAAACTTAATCTAAGAACTAAACTACATATTATCCATATGAAAACATTAGAATATAACCTCATTCAATTTCAATTCTGTTCATCCAGACAATCTCAAAACCAGTTGAACATCCATCTGAGCTTCCAAAGTGGAACTATGATGGATCAAGTACTGGTCAGGCACCGGGAGAGGATAGTGAAGTTATCATATAGTAAGATCTTAAAAGCATATATTCAGATACGCCTTATAATTTTATTACTTATTCAGGACTGGAGTTAATTTTAATAATCTATATTCAGCCCCCAAGCCATATTCAAGGACCCTTTCCGCGGTGGCAACAACATCCTGGTGAGCATTCTATTTTGTTAATCGCATAATTTTTTTTGAACATGATAACATCATATATATTTTGAAACTGAGGTTTTATTTTTACGTGATGTGAAAGGTAATGTGTGATGCTTACACACCAGCTGGCGAACCAATCCCGACAAACAAGCGCCATAAAGCAGCTGAGATTTTCAGTACCAAAAAAGTAGCGGATGAAGTGCCTTGGTAAGTCTCTTTAAGCTTGCACTTATTTTGTTGCTTCTTAAGATTTATTAGAAACTTCTCTTTTGGAGAAAATCTTGCCAAGACAGTTGTTTCCTAGACAAATAATATCAGACATGTTTCTTTTTTTTGGCTAGTCTTCAAAGACCAAAGTGCACACATGGTTCTGAAATTAACTACCTGAGTACTTTTTCCCTTCTTTGTGGTTGTAATTTGTACTAAGTTTAAACGGTTTGCCTTATAACTAAGATTTTTAAAACAGAAAATTTTCCTTTTAAAAGTACTCAGTTAGAGCCATAGAGCTGTTGAAAGCATAAGTTTTTCTATTTTGAAGAAACAAGTGGAATCCCCCCTAGCGAAGCAGTATCTAACTCTCTGTTAGTAACAAATTAACTTTTCAAATTTGTTATCCCTAGATCGTTATATAAATGAATTGATAAATTAGTAATTCAAGTTTACTATTAAAAGTTAATGCCATTAATTTATAGGTTTGGGATTGAGCAAGAGTACACCTTAATGCAACAAAACGTAAACTGGCCCTTGGGGTGGCCAGTTGGAGGCTATCCTGGTCCTCAGGTAAAGAAAATTTTCTCGTAAACTAAGTTAATAAACGGATTAAGAAGGTGAATGCAACAATGTAAACTCTTTGGATTTTTAGGGTCCCTACTATTGTGGTGCTGGAGCTGACAAGATATTTGGGCGTGACATATCCGATGCCCATTACAAGGCTTGCTTGTATGCTGGAATTAACATCAGTGGCACCAATGGAGAAGTTATGCCTGGCCAGGTTTTGATCTATTCCTTTTTGGCTTTTTCTGTAACTTTGAACAATTATGTCAATTTTAGAATGCCTGTTGAGTGTGTGAGGCATTTCTGAAAACTTGTTATGATAATTTTCTCTGGCAGTGGGAATTCCAAGTAGGTCCGAGTGTTGGGATTGAAGCTGGAGATCATATATGGGCTGCTAGATACATCCTCGAGGTACTTCACTTTCCAAATATAAGTTTCATCAGTAGAAATCGTAGTTGAACTTTAAAATCATATCTGAAACTTGCGCTTTGTCACCAATGGATAGAAATCTAAAACTAATTGTGCAACTTGTTTCTTCCAAAAGAAAGGTTAAAATTTATGAATTACCCACAATCGTCAATAACAGTAATGTCCTGACACAACCTGTTTACTATTTTCCTACTTTTGTGATTGTCCCAGAGAATCACAGAACAAGCTGGAGTTGTGCTAACACTCGATCCAAAACCAATTGAGGTAACAAAAATTCATTTTCTGCGCCTTTTTGGTCTTCTTTCTTGCCCTGGTGACTCCTAAGAGTGGGCATATAAAGACACTCATTGTCATTGTTTATTAACAGGGCGATTGGAATGGTGCTGGATGCCACACTAACTACAGGTACTATATTTTACAAATAGTTGAGGGAATTTGACATGTTTCCATCAGTTAATTTAAGAGGGAAAAGTTGCGATATCTGGAGTTATTAACTATTATTGTGATTTGACAGTACAAAGAGTATGAGAGAGGAAGGGGGATTTGAAGTGATTAAGAAAGCTATTTTGAATCTATCGCTCCGTCATCAAGTGCACATCAGTGCTTACGGAGAAGGAAATGAGAGACGGCTCACTGGAAAGCATGAAACTGCTGATATCAACACCTTCTCATGGGTACGCTCTTAGTTTTTTCATCACGGAAATAATGAAAACTTTGAATTTATAGCAACCCCCTCTACACACCAGGGAAAAAAATATGATCAGACGAGATGTTTCTCTAAATATAATGTTTTTACTTTTTTGACAGGGAGTTGCTAACCGTGGTTGCTCTATACGTGTGGGACGTGACACTGAGAAGGAAGGCAAAGGTATAAATATTTAACCTTTCATTGTACTCCGTATACATTAATATTAGTTAATTGCAACACATAGTTTTATAAGAGCAATACTAGGCAAACAGAGTTTTGTTTATATTAAATTTGGTGGCAGCTTCTGATTTAGGCGTCCAGTCACTCAAACACAAGCAACCATGAAAAAAATTTACGGATACAGACTGCTGCTCAAACTTTACAATCCTGCATCATCACCTCGTTATCTAGATACATAATTTAGTCGACATCGACTTGTTTAGAAAGAAAACAATCATCAAAACACCTTACAATCACAGAACTATCATTACTGCATCGTCCCATATATTATTATTTTCCTTAACATAATTGGTTTGCTAAAGAACTTCAATCCGAGCCATGGTTGTCATATGGGGTAATTTTCTTCTTTTCATAGTTCTTGCATTTTGCCCTGGTAGTTCTCGTTTAGGTTTCAGTTTAGAAAAAGTTTTGGCGTAATAAGATCTCCATGACTTGTACCTTTTTTGTTCAATGATCTAGAGTTCAAAATTTTGCTTCTCTTAGGGAGGAGAGTGTCTTGAAATTCTGTTTTCAGATCCAAATTATTTGAGACATTTCTGATTGCATTTTTGCTTTGTTAGGTTATTTGGAAGATCGTCGTCCGGCTTCAAACATGGACCCTTATATCGTGACTGGGCTATTGGCCGAGTCTACCATTCTGTGGGAGCCCACTCTCGAAGCTGAAGCTCTTGCTGCGCAGAAAATCGCAATTAATGTCTAATGTGATTCCCATTTAGAGACAGAAATCTGTCGGGAACTGATAATAAAATCTTGTCATTGAGGATATCTTTTCAGAAGATTCCTTGTAAATAAATGCCCCATTTGATATTTGTCCAAAGTTAGAGAACCTTCGCAACAATTAAGTGTTTCTCTCTTTAAGAAAATAATTTCTTTTTCGCAATTCTTATTCTTGTTCTGGTGATGTTGACTGGTGCTGTGGTGCTGCTTATGATAATTGGTATTCTGTTTCTTCGGGCTTATTGCAGCTTTCAAGTCTTGTCTTTGTTTCTTCCAATAAGTGTTGAGTTTAAGCAGGGACCAAACCCACCATAGCGCCCATCCTTCGTTTCGTAGAAAAATATATAAAAAAATAAATTTTTATTAATTTTAAATATTTATTTATGAAACAGCTAATCAATACATAAAACTAAATGCAAACTACAATATACTTACTTAATAGGTGTAGTGGTAAAGTGTCTCTTTACTTACCAAGTGGTTCCAAGTTCAATTCTTGTACAACACTTAATTAATTTATTTTTTTATTATTACTTTTTCTCTTCATTGATATTATTTATACATTTTTCTAATAAAAAATAAAAAACACTCATTACTTTTAACTTGCTAGACTTCACTGCAACATTTTTAAAAACTATTGACCTTAGTTTTCTCTTAAAAAAACTCGAACCTAGTGTGTTTTTAATATAAAATATTATGCATTGATTGTTTTGTTTTACAAAATAAAATTTGCTACATTACAATATTATTTATTACAACATGATTATTAACATCTGATTGACCTAATATATCTAATTGCTTAAATATGTTTTCCCATGCTTCCATAATTTATTTTATTTAAAAAATTAAGGCACATGTATTTAGAAATTTATCAACAAACAATACATTTTTATTGATGTTTTGTGGTTTTACTCATGAGTTTTGATACAAACTATAAAAAATAATACATCACCTATTTATATACGTTGGTACGCTTTGTGGTTCGACCCAATTCTGTCGTGAACTGAAAATTGCTTATGCTATATGTGGGGACAATCGTTGGAGTTTTTTAAATGGTAAAAGTTCTCCCTACCGTGATATCGTATGCGATAATAAGTATGTGTATCCATTGGGTGAACTGGGTTTTTGTAGAAGCTTGGGAATTTCGTGACTACGTGCCCTTGAAAACGATCACAGTTCATGCTTGTTTCCCCCCAAAAAAGATTTGTAATGGTGTTAAAGAATATTGTTTGGTCAAGTCACAAGATAACCTTTTGATGGTTGTGAGGAATATTCAATTTTTACAAGAATACGGGGGAAGCTAAATGCAGAGATCGGGAGCGGTCAACCATATCCTCATAATTCAGTTTTTGATTATGTATTTTTCACTAAAACATGTTAGAAACGATGATTTGACCTCTAATTTTATTAATTCACTCAATTTAATAATTGATTTTAATTTTAGCACCTCATAAACCATTCCTATGTTCGCCTCTAACAATAATAAAATCTTTTAAAATTGAAACACGAGTCTGATATTTATATAAATAAGAACAATTGTTGTACTTATGTATGGTAGTGTGGGTTAAAATGCAAAAGTTTGTTTTTAATAGAAAGAGTGGATTGTTTCATTGTAAATTTGTAATTACTGTTTGATTATCAAGTGTTGATTTATTAGTACTTGCATTTGATATGACCTATGAAACACCGACACATGGAAAAAAAAAACTTGAAGAGTCGGATATGTGTTGGATATGGACACAGGTGAGACACGGCAAATCCCGTGTCCGACACATCATATTGACATGTCCGTTATGATTTATTTTTTTATCCATTTGAACACCCGTGTCAGACCATTTGGATACGAGTGTCGGACACACAGCTCAGCGATAACAAGACACGCCTAGCTCAAAAAATGAGTTTAATTTATCATTGTTTTACATGAAAAACTTATTAAGTGCTCTTTAAAAGTATATTAAAATATGTCAACTGAGCTATTTGATAACCCTTAAATCAATATATAAATATATATGAGATATTATTGTTGCTTATTTAAATAGAAAAATATATCATATATATTAAAATATACTTTATTAAGTGTGTGTTGTACTAAATTTTTAAAAATTACCGTTTTGTCGTGTCCGTACATAATAATATACTAGCGGACCTACCCACCCGATGTGTGTGAATCCAAAAAAAATATATGTAACCCGTTATGGTAGAATTTTTGACGAAGAGAGGAACAATTAAAATAGTACCTGTAAGAGAGAGAACAAATTATTGAATGAAAATAAAGTGGAATCCAGTTTCAGGAGAGAGGGAGAGAAGAGAGAGGAATAATGATGGTAGTTATGATTTTAATTATTAAACGTTAGATTAGATAAGAGTAAGAGAAGTTATTTTTTCCTATTTTAAATTTTAAATTATGAAGCAGTTAAGTCTTTGTTATTTTTGTAATTTATATAATTATAGGAGTGTTTTAGTTATTAGTTTTTCAAGATTTCAATAAGACTTCTAGGAATATACTGTGTGTAAGTTGTATTGTGTTTGGTGGGTGATCTGCTTATAAAATGTACTAAGGTGGTGGTTACTATTTGTTAATTTAGACGTGGGGTGAATATAAGTGTGGCAGAAATTTTGCTATTATTAGTGTATTAAATTTTATTAAGTTAGCAAAATATTACTCGATCAATGTTGTGTAATAGCCTGAAAAGAAGATGAAAACGGTGAGACAGGATTAAACATCTACATGCTTATTAAATAGAGGTACAATATTATGGACTCATTTTGCAAAAAATATTAGAACACCACCTATTCGATTCAGTCAGATAATCTCATCCACCATCACACCGGAATTCTCACGTCCAGGTACGGATCTTAATTCAACATTATTTTGAGTTTAACTCGACATTATATTTCACTGTTTGGATGGAAATTAAATAGATTTCAGCTGTGTTTTTTTTTGTGTTTGCATGTTTTTTTTTATTGATCTCCACACCTTATACTACATATTTATTTATAGAATTTTCTCGAATTTGATAAACACGGTATTGAAATAATATAGCAAAATTTATTCTTTTCAATTTGACAGAGTTGAAATGAAGATTAAGCTATATGTATTTGGCAGTATTGGGGCGATAATTTGACAATATCGGTGAAGAATTGGATAATTATTAGGCGGTTTTTTGGGCTTTTATGTGTTGTATACATGTTTATATGTACATAATATATACATATATATAGCTATATAATTTTGTAGTATTTTAGTGATATGGTAGTCTAATTTCGAATTTGACGGTATTATACTTGAATAATTTGAGAGTGCTTGACGAAATTGAAAGAAAGGTTGTGAAGCTTTGTCTTTGCTAAATAAGTAATTCCCCCTTGAGTATGCACAGATTAAGTAATTATGTGTTAGAGGACCCTAATTGTTAATAAGGTATGCACAAAATACTGATATGATTTAAGATCTTAAGAGATATCGTTAGCAGGTTACTATTAAAAATAAGTACAGATTAAGCAATTATATGTGTGATGAATTTTTCTTGGATGAAGAGAAGTGGTTTGTTTGGAACAGGTAGTATACCATTATATGTGAATGATGAAGATTTTAGGAGCCAAAGTAAACAGTTATGAGTTAGTATAATTTTTTTTGAACACTTGTCTATTTTGTAGTCTAAGGATAGAAACCTTAGGTGACATTCTTAGGTTTACAGTTTACCGGAATCAGTTGTAGCAAGTTTGTAGTTATTGATCAAATAAGGTTTATTAATTATTAGTGAAGGTTTGAAACATAAAGGTTATGAAGATATCAGTTCTTCTATTCTACTAGTAAACGACTGTCGTGTCTAGGTAGTTGTTATGGGTGGAAGAACATGTCTATAAGTAAGTAAATTTAACGCCAACGGGGTGTTTTTACTAGTTAATATACAACATAAGTTATCATAAATTTAATAACAAAGAAAGTCGTGGGTATGTAAATGTTGAGATGGGGTTTTGTATGTACATATATAAGTTTATTAAGATTGTTAAATTTCCTTAACCAAAGTTTGGGAGATAATATTAACAAATTGGGAGCATTTGTAATGTTTCTTTTTAGGGATGAATGTTTCTTCCAGCCAATGTGATGAAACACTAATCACAAATCTTATAGCAAACGTAGACAGGAGATTTGACTCAGCACTCTGTTTTGTTTGTAATTTCAAGGACAATATTTTTTTTTAACTTGTGGAGGATGTAATACACCAAGTATTTATTTATATATATACATTCGAATATATAAAAATATGTATATACTAGTCTAGTTACAAATACAAATGTATATAAATATATATATGCATCTTCAATACTAAGAAAAAGAATGGAACCACTTTGTTTGTCTCCTTCTCACCTCTCCATCTCTATACATACACAACCAAAATACATATACACTACACATAGAAATAAGGAGAGAGATAGAAACAACATGAGCATCACTTCTTTTACTTATTCCATTTTCTTTTAGCTCGGTTATCCATTTTTCAAACGGTTTGCATATACGTGTAGCCATCGAAGGAGGGAACAATTTGAAGTATAGTTCATCATTTATTTTTCACTTTTTCTTCATCAAAACCAGCACGTCTGGTCTTGTGATAGGTACTCAATCTGCTCGTTTTCCTTATAGTCGCATTGTTTAGACTCGTCTATGATACAAAAGATCGTGTAATTATCATCCGTCTTCACCAATTCTTCGTTGTCCTGATTTTCTAGTACTAGCATACCATTTTGGTGCTATAAAGGGTCTTTTTTCAAGTAATTTTCCCATGTTTATTATTTGGTTCATTAGTATAAGCCAATTAATTACGTTGAGATTTGTTTACTGTTTTAATTCGTTTTTATATTTTTGTAGTAGCTAAACCTTTACGGTTCTAATTAAATTGTAGAATCTCAAGAGACATAAATGAAATAAAATGATGAGTTTGCAGTGAGGTGGGAGGTTTATTGTTTTGTAGTCAACTCTTTTTCTTTGGTTTATGATACACGTGGCAATGGGTTATCCAGCAGGCTCGGTGCTCACGAAACATAAAGCATAACCGATGTTTGAATTTTATGAGCAGTTGATTCAATACATGGATTGACCAGGTTCATCATATGTGGATCTGACTTTATATACACGTGAGTCGTTTGTAGAGTCACGCCACTTGCCGTAAATAGTTGATATACAGAAGTGAAGCGGTAGACATGTAATAAGATGAAATATTAATATATAAGGATTAAAACAAATAATGTGTACCCCTTCTTCCGTCTATTTTTAATTGATAGGTTTGGGAATTGGTGAAAATTATGAATTACAATAATACCCACAAAAAGAAAGAAACTGTCGAACTGCCATATTAAAACTGTGTTTGAAATGTTAAGGGTAGAATTATAATTTTAACAAGATTCTTCTACTACAAGAATAAAGTGATAAATTATTTAGGGATGTCTCAAAATAGTATAATGATCTATTATCTTGGGACAGGGGAGTATTATTATCTTATAGACGTATTTATAACGAGTTTAGTTGACTCACTTATTGTTGTCTTGTTCTTATTTTGTAAATTGTAATGTGCGGAGGTCCGGATGTAGGAGGTCCTGACCAGTTTGAGCTTTTGAACTTGAAATGTTTTGCGTTGCACATTGTACTATAGATGCCATGACCTATCTTGTGTAGTTTTGTATGTGCACAGTACGTATACGGTATATTATGCATAGTTGTATGGAGACGTTTGTACAGTTTGTATAGCATACGTCACAGTGGAGCTTTAGAAGGCCATTTAGGATAGGGGTACCCTACGATTCGGGTACGAGAATTAGGTGATTTTCAAATCTCAACAGTACGGGTATGGTGGGTAGGTTTTTTTTTTAAACAGCCTAAGCTTAAAATAGCAATAAAGTAATTGAATTAAGAACTCGCTATGTTTATTATCTAGTGAATCTAAGTTATTTATTTAGTATCGGATATATGCAGTCTCCACGCTATCCTTTTTACATAGTACTATCATGTTAACTATAGTATGGTTTTTAGAAAAGAACCTTGCCCTTTTTTATTCTATCTCCTATCTATTTTTTTGGCTAATCTCACTTCTATTTTTGTGAGATTCATCCTATATTCTTGTTCCAATTCCCTTGAAACCTCCCGGTTTCGTCATTGATATTTACAGTTATGAACACGCTCATATGAGTGTCTTTTTTTCTTCTTCTTTTTCTCACCTGCCTAGAAAACTACAAAGTTTTTTTTCCTTAATATAGCTTTTTCATGTTTAATCCAAATAAATTGATTAGAATATATTGTGATATTTGTCTATCTTGCTTCTTCGACGTAACATCATTATGCATGAGACTTTTTAATTATAAAAAAAACTATTCATGTCATATCATTATTGCTAATTTAATGATTGATAACAGAGAATGAGCACGGTTTTCACTATTGATTCTTCAACAAGAACCTCCATTGTTGAAAATTTTGATTATCGGGTCAACAACTTTCGTCTTTATCAAGAGGAGCTCCCACACGATTTATGGATAGAGATATTTGTAAGGGCATCTGTGGAGTCTTTAATAAGAGTAAAATGTGTGCACACGTTGGCGGACACTCATAAGCAACTCGAGTTTCACAAAAAAACACCTTCAATTTCAAAAAACGATGAGTAAGAATAACACCCGCTTTCTCCTCCAACACCGCGATGGACATGAAATAACTAGTTACCATTTATTTGATGAAGCGTCTTATTAAGAATAAATACTGTTAATTTGTAAGATTCTGGATACTTGATGTATCCAGAATAAATGCTGTGTAAAGTTGTTGTTACTTTTCTAATATGTTGGACTAATTTGTAAGTTCTGGATACTTGATCTATCCAGAATAAAATGCTGTAAAGTTGTTGTTACTTTTCTAATATGATGGACTGATTTGTAAGATCTGGATACTTGATGTATCCAGTATAAATACTGTGAAAAGTTTGGTTTAAGTTTTAATGAAAATCATTATTTCGTTTTAATAAAAATCAGTTTATATATCTCTCTCTCTAAACATATATACATATATATATACATATACCTAAATTCATAAAACAGTCTAAACTGAATTCGATTATAGCCAGATTATGGAATTCTACATGGTATCAGATGTTTTTGGGGGGTATCCGCTGCTTATTTCTACATGATAAATCAGCTTTTATGACTGGTTTGCTTATTTCTTCTCTTTTTCTCTGGTTACACAAAAGGTTGATTTTTATTCACTTCTTGTTGAATAATAGATAACTGTAATTGGTAATAATAGGTTGGTAATCGATTGATTGAATTCTTGGATATTCTATTAGGGTTTCTTGGTTGATTTGGGGTTTTTCGTTTTAGACCTAGTTTTTTTATATATAAAAGACAGATATGTCGATTTCTCCGAATAATGATTACGAACATCATGTTGATCCATCCATTCAACCACCTGTTGTTAGCACTATGAACCCTTATTATATAGGAACCAATGAAAATACTAGTACTAGTCTTGTTAATCCTGTTTTAAATGGGACTAATTTTCATAATTGGAGGAGGGCAATGGAAATTGCCATTGGGCCTAAATCGAAATTACTAGTACTAGTCTTGTTAATCCTGTTTTAAATGGGACTAATTTTCATAATTGGAGGAGGGCAATGGAAATTGCCATTGGAGCTAAATCAAAATTAGGGTTTGTTACTGGAACCTTGGCATGTCCATCTGAGACTGATGTGTGGTATGGGGCATGGGCACAATGCAATTTGATTGTTATGTCTTGGATTCTTAATTCTGTAAATCAAGAAATAGGGAAATCTATTCTCTATGTTGATAATGCTGTTAGGATGTGGAGAGAACTTAATGAGAGATTTGCTCAAACCAATGAGGCTAGAATTTATGAAATTCATCAAGAAATACATTCTATTGTTCAAAAAGAATTATCCATTTCAGCTTATTTTACTAAGTTAGAAACTCATTGGAACACCCTGTCAGTTTTAAGTCCATTACCTAGATGTACTTGTGGGGTTACTGGAGGTTGTACTTGCAATTTTATGGCTGCTATAGTTGCTAGAGAGCATATAATGTTTAAGATGATTTTTCTGATGGGTTTGAATGACCAGTACTCACATGTTAGGAGCCAGGTCTTGCTTATGAAACCAATGCCTAGCTTGAATGACATGTATACTATGTTAATACAAGAAGAAAAGCAAAAGAGTGTGCATAACATGGGTATAAGTCAGACTATGGTTTTAAATCAGAATATGGCTTTTGCCATTAATAGTAATGGTACTTCTAATCAGAATATGATAGGTAGTAATGCTAATAATGCTGCTAGGTTCAAGAATATACATAGGGGGTGTTATTAAGTGTTCTTTTTATGGGTTGGATGGTCATGGTAAGGATAAATATTATAAGATCCATGGGTATCCACCAGGATGGAAAGGTAGACCAAAGCCTAATTTTAATGGGTCACAGAGAGGGTATGGTAGTGGTGTACCAAGGGCTCATATGGTTTCTATAAATCAAGAATCAATAGGTCAAGATGTTTTTAGTGGACAAGGGGTTTTAGGTCCACAAGATAAGATGGGTATTAGCCAGAGGGGTGTGCATCAAGATCAAAATGTGTGTTCTTCATCTAGTTATACAGCAACACCTTTGCATTTATCTCAGCAAGGTGTAGAAGTTAGAGACAGTTTTAATGGGCAATCCCAGGGTATGAATCCTTGCTCAAATCTTGCTTTCACTGGTATGTCAGGTATACCAATTTCTTGCTCTTCTTTTGTCTTAAATAGAGTTTTTACATCTCCTAATATTTGGATTCTTGACAGTGGAGCTAGTGAACACATGGTTAATTCCATTTCTTATTTTTCTAAGTCACAGAGAGTTTTTAATTCACATGTTAATTTACCTAATGGACAAACTGCTAGTATTAGTCACATAGGAACTATAGTTTTTAATACAGGTTTAGTACTGTGTAATGTTCTTTGTGTACCTACTTTTAACTTTAACTTAGTATCTGTTAGTAAATTGACTAGGGATTCAGGATATAGTTTGTTTTTCTCATCTAAGGCATGTTTGATTCAGGACCAGGTCTCCTTGAAGATGATTGGTAGAGCAGATGAAAACAATGGCCTTTATTTCCTTAATAAGAATGATGTTAATAATGTTGTTTCTGTAAATAGTGTTTCTAGTAGTTCAGCTTCTATGAAAGAACAAAAATTGTGGCATGATAGGATGGGTCATCCATCACAGGTTGTACTTAAAATTCTTGTAAGTAGTTTGAATTCCTGTAATAAGTTTGTTCTTTCTAATGATCCTTGTGATATCTGTCATTTTGCTAAACATAAGAAAAATCCTTGTTCTATTAGGTTGACCAGAGCAAGAAATGCTTTTGATTTAGTACATTGTGATTTGTGGGGACCTTATTCTGTTTCTACTATAGATGGTTATAGATTTTTCCTTACTATTGTAGATGATTTTAGTAGGTGTACTTGGGTTTTTTTGATAAAACAGAAGTCTGAAACTGCAGTCATTATTCCTAATTTTCATAAAATGGTTACTACTCAGTTTAATTCTAAAATAAAAATATTAAGAAGTGATAATAGTACAGAATTTAATTTGGTAAATTTTTACTTAAATAATGGTATAATACATCAAACAAGCTGTGTAGACAGACCACAGCAAAATGGAATAGCAGAAAGGAAGCATCAACACTTGTTAAATGTAGCTAGAGCTTTAAGGTTTCAATCAAACATTCCTATTATTTTTTGGGGTGAATGTGTCTTGACTGCTGCTTATATAATAAATAGAACTCCTTCTCTTTTGTTGTCTAATAAGTCTCCTTTTGAGTTATTATATTCACAGCAACATGTTTATTCACATTTGAAAGTCTTTGGGTGTTTATGTTTTGCTAGTTCTTTGGCTAGAAACAGAAGTAAATTTGATTCTAAAAGTAAAAAGTGTTTTTTTTTAGGATATGGTACTAGTGTAAAATGATATAAATTACTGGATATCAATAGTAATGAAGTTTTTATGTCAAAAGATGTAGTTTTTTATGAGAAAGTTTTTCCTTTCTTTGATAAACAAATTGGTATGCTTGGTAGTGAAGATGAATTACTAATGAGTTTTGATTGTTCTAAGAATAATACAAGACAAGAGTCTGATAAAGTGGTTAACATTCAAGATGAAAGACCAAAAAGGACAACAAAGGCACCTCAGTATTTAAAAGACTTTCATTGCAGTTCTGGTAATTTTTCTACTGTTTCTTCATCTATAAATTATCGATTATCTTCTTCTGTTTCTTATGAGCATGTGTCTCCTACTTATAAGTCCTTTAGTTTGAATGTTTCTTCTGTTATAGAACCTAAAACTTATAAACAAGCTTCTTTTGATTCTAAATGGGTAGAAGCAATGGAAAATGAAATCAAAGCTTTAGAAGATAATAAAACTTGGATTTTAACTAAGTTGCCTATTAATAAGAAACCTATAGGGTGTAAGTGGGTGTACAAAGTAAAGCACAAAACAGATGGTACTATAGAAATATATAAGGCTAGACTTGTAGCAAAAGGCTATACACAACAAGAAGGTATAGATTATGAGAGTACTTTTTCACCTGTAGCAAAAATGGCTACTATTAGGTGTTTTTTGGCTGTAGCATCTTCTAAAAATTGGTTTTTAGAATAGATATATGTTAATAATGCCTTTCTAGATGGGGATTTGAATGAAGAAGTGTATATAGTGTTACCACCAGGTTTTCATAAAACTGATGATTCATTTGTATGCAAATTACAAAAGTCACTTTATGGCTTAAAATAGGCTTGTAGGCAGTGGTTTTCTAAACTAAGTAGTGCTCTTTTAGAGTTTGGTTTTGTTAAGTCTTATGCAGATCATTCTTTATTTACTTTACAAAAAGACCAGGATTTTCTTACCTTATTAGTATATGTGGATGATATTGTCTTAGGAAGTTCTTCTTCTACTTTGATTAATGCTGTCAAGTGTTTTTTGAATGAAAAATTCAAATTGAAAGATTTAGGACCATTAAGATATTTTCTAGGATTAGAGGTTGCAAGAAGTCATAAAGGTATTCACATCTGTCAAAGAAAGTATGCTCTTGAGCTATTAGCTGATGCAGGCCAATTGGCTTCAAAACCTGTTTGTTTTCCAATGGATACTAAACAAAAACTGGTTAATGATAAAGACAGTATTATTTCTGATATTAAGTCTTATAGGCGTTTAATTGGTAGACTGTTGTACTTAACAATTACAAGGGCAGATATTACTTTTTCTGTACATGCTCTCAGTCAGTTTTTAGCAGCACCTACAAAAATACATTTTGATGCAGCAATAAGAATACTAAAGTATGTAAAGATGAATCCAGCACAAGGTATTTTTTTTTCATCTTCTTCCAGCTTAAAATTAAAAGCTTTTACTGATAGTGACTGGGCTGGTTGTACTACTACAAGAAGGTCAGTTACAGGTATTTGTATTTTTCTGGGTGAATCAATGGTTAATTGGAAAAGTAAGAAACAAAATATGGTTTCCAGAAGTTCTTGTGAAGCTGAGTATAGGGCTTTAGCCAATACTAGCTGTGAAATAATTTGGTTTTTACAGTTGTTAAAAGATTTTGGTATTTCCCAGAATGGTCCTGTTCCTATTTTTACAGATAGTAAATCTTCTTTAGCATTAGTAGACAATTCAGTAAATCATGAAAGAACAAAGCATATTGAAATTGATTGTCATTTTATCAAAGAAAAAATAGATGCTGGTATTGTTCATCCATTGTATGTATCTTCTTCTAATAATCTAGCAGACTTGTTCACTAAAGCATTGGGAAATCCTATTTTTCAAGGATTATTGGTCAAGATGGGAGTGTTATCTTTGCACTCTCCATCTTGGGAAGAGTATATTAAGAATAAATACTGTTAATTTGTAAGATTCTGGATACTTGATGTATCCAGAATAAATGTTGTGTAAAGTTGTTGTTACTTTTCTAATATGTTGGACTAATTTGTAAGTTCTGGATACTTGATGTATCCAGAATAAAATGCTGTAAAGTTGTTGTTACTTTTCTAATATGATGGACTAATTTGTAAGATCTGGATACTTGATGTATCCAGTATAAATACTGTGTAAAGTTTGGTTTAAGTTTTAATGAAAATCATTATTTCGTTTTAATAAAAATCAGTCTATATATCTCTCTCTCTAAACATATATACATATATATATATATACATATACCTAAATTCATAAAACAGTCTAAACTGAATTCGATTATAGCCAGATTATGGAATTCTACACGTCTGTTGTTAGTTCCGCAAACCATACAACTCATATTTTTGTTATTTTATTAATTTATATGTGAAAAGTATAAATAGATGAGAGAGAATAAGAGAAAAGTAAGAAAGAAAAATTGTTATTTTAATTATAAGAAAACATATTGATATTTTATATTTGAGTGATATTTGAGTTTATATATATTTAATTTAATGAATAAGCAAACTGATGCGTATAAAATTTTAGAACAATTTTCTCATATTTAAAATAAATTGCTAATATAAATGAACTGATACGGTTGCTCTAATGATTTCAAAGCTTTTCTTATTATGAATCAACTTTGTTAATCAGTGAGAAGAGACAACCATAAACAAGTATCATATGACTAAAAACAAGTGTCAAAAAATTGAATGGGACATGACACTTCATAATGTGGTGAAATGTTATCACATACTTCATTCTTTACCGATTAATTATCTATTACGAAAATATGTGCAGTTTTGTCAGTCCAATAACTTATATTAAAATTATCGGAATAAATTTTTTCAATAGTTGATCATATAGTTCAAAAATTAAATCATATGATTTAGCTTTGAAATTTTTCATTTCGACAATTTTAATACATATTATAAAACGACCAAAAAAACATAATTTCGTAAAATACAATTAATTGGAACAATGAATATATAAATTATGGTCACCGTTATGTAGGTGGGTATGTCATAAATTAATCAATCACTGTTACTGACGTCCCTAATTAATGAATTATTTTCCGCTTTTATTAAAAAGTCTTGTTAAAATTATTATTCTAACTTTTACATTTCGGGACCAGTTGTGGTTTTTCTATAGTTTATTATTATATATAACTTTATTTACACTCTCTCAATTTTCACTAATCCCCCAGCTAACAACTATAAAGGGTACGAATTGACTATAGTTTGCTAGCCTATAAATTCTCTACTCACCCTCTCATTTCCAAAACCAAAAAAACATAAGTAGAACTTTAAACAAAAAGAGATATAATATAGAGATATGGCATCCTTACATGAAACTCATGTTGTACTCTTTCCCTTCATGGCAAAAGGCCACACCATCCCCCTCCTCCACCTGGCCCGCCTCCTCCGCCAGCGCCATGTTAGCGTCACCATAATTACCACCCCAGCCAACCTCCCCTTCATCTCCCGCTCCCTCGTCTTTCTACCCTCAATCTCTCTCGTCTCTCTCCCCTTCCCGGCCCCCGTTCAGGGCATTCCTGATGGGGTTGAGAGCACCGACACTCTCCCTTCCATGTCTTTGTTTGTCCCTTTTGCCTCTGCAACGATTTTGCTACAACCGCTATTTGAAAATACCTTATCGCAACTTGTACATAGACCAACTTTCTTGGTCTCGGACGTCTTTCTTGGCTGGACCCTTGGCTCGGCTTCCAAACTGGACATCCCTCGACTCGCCTATTATGGTATATATTTATTAACTTTTAATAAATATGTGTACATGTACACATGCTATAAGAAAATTTCTACTTACGTTATGCTGCTATTCTGACCTTACAAATGGTTGTGGCTGAATTCGCCACAAAATAACAACGGTTTTTATGCAGATGTTTATGTTACCATTTTAACATTTAACAGTAACCTCTTTAGTGTCACAATAGCAACACAGCGTTTGTCGGTGGATGAAAAAAAGTATAAGGTTTTAGGTGGTACAAGGCAACGTTTTCAACTATCATTAACTGATTCAAACTGATTAGTTTAGTATTTGAAAAAGAATCAGACGAATCTATTGCCGCCTAAACAATACTTAAACATGGTTGCATGTAAATCTATCGAAATAAATATAGCATTACGAATGTATGGCTTATGGGCTATAGTATAGATTGTCAATTTTCTTGAAATGTGAAACTTTTAAAAAGTTACAAATATTAAGTCTCGGTTAAAATGTACCAAAAAATAGGAACTGAGTAATTGTAAATTCACATTTTTTTTGAAATGCAAAAACTACTTGTTTAAATGTACGTTGATGAAATGAACCCAAAAAAAATGGGTTTACTATGGCACCATTGCTTACTTCGCTTTTTATAAATGGAACAAATGCTTTGTGCTACAAAAATATTAGAAAATTAACACTCTTATTAATATATGAATAAGCATTAAAGATTTCAATAGAAGATTTGCAAGCTCCTAGCTAGTAAACCAAGTATAAATGTATATACCTTTCCGGTCCTCAGGGATGAGCAGCCAAGCCTCGTCTCTTTTTCACGTGATGAAGAAGAATGTTAGAAATTGGCAGTTTCTGCAAGAGGCTGGTTCGGAAGAGGAGCTTTTCGTAGTGAGTGAGTTTCCGTGGGTGAAGCTTGGCGAGCCTGATTTTCTTCCCAAGCTCGACTTATATATTATTCGCGTCGGCTCCGATCTTCCAAGGTAGTTGGTGTAGGTGGTGTCTGCTTCGTCGTCGAGGCGCTCTCTAAGCCTGCACAAGAAACGAACAGGGGCCCGGGGTTGGTACCAGGTTTTCCCTCTCCGACGATCAAGTCAGTGTCGGTATAGATTGAATGTAAGAATGTATTGAAGGGTGAGGGATTGGGCCAGTTACGAGTTGTGGCGTCGGATGTCACGGTTGATATTCTGGTGGTTCGGGTTGTTTTAGCTTTATCTCTCCTCTCTGTATTTGTGTGTCCTCCGCTAATTGGTATTAGTGGGGGTATATATAGTCTGATCAGAGGTGTTCTTAGCCCTTGGATCACTGCACTGTCTGATAAAGATCCAACGGCTCTAGGTCATTTATGACTCTGACAATGGCACTGTTCATCATCCGGGGCCCACAGGGCTGGCCTGTGATTGGGCCACGTCGATGAAACACCTAAAGGGTCCCCCAAGGGAGCAGCAGCATTAATTGGGGAAGAGTGCTCAGCAAGTTTCTCTAGGCCGGCCTAGGCATGGTCCGGCTCCCCAAGATCCGGGGCGATACGTCACCCATGCTTGAGAGGCCCGGATCGCCCGCTGTGGGGTTGATATCGGTCCGGACGAGGAGGTGCCGACATCCCCTCGCCAACAGCTCCCTGTCCGGAGTCGTCGTTAAGGACGAGGTCTTCAGGGATCTATAGTCGTTACGGGGGCTCCGGTCATAGCGTTCTTGTGCTTGACGCTGTGGACACGCCTCGACGTAGTCCGGCGCGTGTCCTCGTGTGCTAGAATTTTTGACACGTGGAGCACGCCCATCATGCATTTATGGGGAGCCGCCTCTGTCTCTTCGATTCCATCAATGCCATCAATGCTAAAACGGCTGGTGAGTGACACTTGGCAGTTGACCTCTGTTTGCTGTACACGTGTACTGCGTCGATTGAGTGGTAGCATTTATTTGTGGGAGTTCGTGTAATGAACCGCCGCTGTATTTTCACCTTCTGGTAAATGTCTTTTCATCTTCTGGTGAGGGCCTATAAATACCCTCAGTGAAATCTCATTTTCACTCTCTCACTCTCTCACTAAAATTTTTACACAGCAGCCCGTTCTCTCTCTTCCCTCACACTTCATACTTAGCAAATTTCATCAAACAACCAACCATTATGGTAATCAAACACGGAGCCGGAAAAGGCCCGATGGTTGCCCCGCAACCGAAGCGCCTTGAGGTAATGGCAAACGCCTTGCCATTCCGGGAGATGGTTATCGACCCGGCCATATCCGTGGCGGTGAACGACAGCAGCATCATGGTCAGACAGCACGGGGCTGACCTCGACGAGTTTTGCCAATTATGCGGCATAGGGGGGGAGTTTCGGCTTCGGACCTGTGCGACTGCAGATGAGGTGAATGGGATCGTGTCTGATCCCAAGAGTATGGTAACTCTCTCCCTCTCTACTCTTCTCTACGGGGGTACCCACCTCCCTATTCCGGAGCTACTGGCGGAGCTCTGCGCCTGGACGCAGACTCTTCCATGCCAGTGGCCTCTGCAAGCGCACCGGATTTGCGCCGGAATAGAGGCGCTAAGTGTCGCCTTGGGTCCGGACATCCCGGAGCCACTGGGGCTCAGAGAGCTCTTGGCCTGCTACGAATTCTTGCAGACCGAGCCAAGCTCCCAGTCTAAGAGTCGGCAGCCCTACCTGAGGTGTCGGTCTCATAATCAGCTGATTACGGGTAACTCCGATTCGAATCGGGGTTACACGCAAGATGTAGTCGTGGTGGAAGGGCACTGGCTCCACCGCGACGACCTGGTTCTGCCCACCAGACCGGGGAGGGTGATGAGCACCAAAGACAATAAATTCACAGTGGCCTCTAAGCTGAGGGGCCTGGGCGAACCCAACATAGAGTCGTTGGAGGTGGCCCTAAACTGGTGGGGTCCGGACGGGACCGACGTAGGGGCGCGCGATGCGGAGCGCCTGCTTATCTGTGGCTCCCCCACCTCCTGCAAGGGGAACAGCTTCAAATGGCCCCATAGGACCTTCTGTCCCGTGGGGTACTCCAGGGAGAGATGGGAGAAGGAGAAGGGTCTGGAGTCGACCCTCCCTCCCAAGGTAGCGGAGGAGGCCGATGCCGTGGTGGTGCCTGCGGTTAAAAAGGCGATGAAGCCTAAGCCTAAGCCGAAGCCAAGCAGCAAGGCGAAGAGCGTGATGGTGGTCTCCTCCTCTCCTGCATCGGCCGGGGTACACTTTGAGACCCGGCCGGATGGTACCGTCCTCCACTACAGGGTGGGGCCGGACGGTACCCGCAACTACATAGACCAATATGGGAAGCCTCTGTCAGAGGTGATTCCCTTAAGGTCTCGGGAGCCCACCGCGGGGAGTCCCCTTCGTTTGGAAGACGACATCGCAGAGGCCGAACCCACTGGCCCAACCTTAGGCACCTCTCGGACCTGGGTATGTCACCTTCTATGCTTCAATACCTCCAGTTTTGCACTTTTACACTTAGCTAAATTGTGTTACAAATTTGTGTTAATTTTTCTAACTTCTTGCTTGTATGGCCTGTGTAGGTGGTCCGTTCCGATGAGGAGGACGAGGCAGATGAAGAGGCTGAGGAGGAGGTGGGGGTGGAAGAGATAGCTGCCGAGGATGAGGTAGCTGTGGTTGGGCGCGAAGAAGAAGGAGAAGGGGCGGTCGAAAGGGTCGCTGAGACGGGGGAGCCCGAGGGGGAAGTGGTCGAGGTCGTGGCCGAGGAGAGGGATGTGGTGGTGACGGGGGAGAGGGGAGTGGCGATCCTGCCTCAGCCGGCTGGCCCGGACGATTTGGCAGCTCAGGCCAGACTCGATAGGCTGGCCCGCAAGGCGCTTCTGGGGAAGAGGAAGGTGGAGGGGATGAAGTCCCTCCAAGGGGAGAAGAGGGCCAAGGTCGGAGGGAGTAACCCATCCGAGGTTGTGGTCGTAGAGGAGCCTAGGGGGATGTCGGGTCCCGCTCCAGGCCCTACTCAAGGCTCAAGCTCCAGCTCTGCCTCTCCGACCCACAGGATGCCTGTGCAGACACCCGAGGAGGTGAAGGCGGCCACGGGAGTAAAGAGCATCATGGAGGCTCACCCATCTGCCGGGTTGCTAGCTTTGGCTGCGCTCCAGCAGCAAAGCGTAGAAGCTGATCACCGAGGTCGCGACCTCGCCTCCTCCATGGCATCGGCCATGGCTATGATACCCCAGGTACGTGTAGAGTGTTTTGTATTTTTTCACATTCTTCCCACATATTTTTGCTAAGTGTTTGGCCTTTTCCCTTGTAGGCCTACTTAATGATGAACCAATACGTCTATCACCAAGGCCAGCTGGTGAGGTCATGGGCCGCGAAGGCAGAGGCTAATGCCAAGCTCGTGGAGGAGGCCGAAAAGAGGGTGGAGGAGGCCCAAAGAAGGTCTGAGGAGGCCCAACTCAGGGCGGAGAGAGCTGAGGGCCTCAACGCCACAGTTGAGGCTCGAAGAGTCGAAGCCGTGAAGGCCAGAGCGGAGGCTGAGGAGCGTGCCCAGGCTGCGCAGGCAGCCCTAAAAGAGGCTGAGGCTGGCATCAACGACAGGATAAAGGCGGCTGTCCAAAATGGCCAAGCCGAGCTGAGTGCCGCCTGGGCCCAAAAGACACAGAAGGACTTCAACTCCTTCTACGTCGAGGGGTGGTCTGAGGCGGCTGCCTTTATGAGGGCGGGACCGGATCACCCGGTATGGAACATAGAAAATATTATAGTTCCCGTCCCCTCAGCTCCCATTCCGGATGTGGTGCCTTTGACTCCTCGAGCTCTCTCGGATGACGAGGACGGAGCTAGCCAGAACTAGGGTAGATTTAGGCTTTTGTTTTTAGTGTAGTTTCCTTTTTTGTACTTAGCATGTAATAGCTTTCCATTGAATGAAATGAAAAACAATTTTGGACTTGTCTTTTGTTCTTCTGTGTTTTACTTCTATACTTCCGTTGTGATTTATACATCATTCGTTGTATACATGCTCCCAAATGAGGGGGCCCTTATGCTTCGGCGTTGGGGCGCTCATTTTATACACATCATAAATCGAGTCGGCACGTGTAGAGACACTTGTAAAATGTAAATGGACTGAAATATTTCAAGTAAATACGAGCCGGGGTACCGTATAGGCTCGTGTTCTGAAACACTTAGGAAATTTAAATGAACTGAAAAATTCAAGTAAATATGAACCGGGGTGCCGTATAGGCTCGTGTTCTGAAACACTTAGGAAATTTATAACAACAGTTTTCATTGATAAAGCCCACAGGCAGAAATTTACATCATATTGTTATTTACATCAAAACGCAAAAGTCGAGCCCTATTGATAGTACTTCCTTAGGTTATTGACGTTCCAAGGTCGGTCTATCGGGACGTCGTTGGGGAGGCGACCCAACAGGTAGGCCCCGTTGCCTGCTGCACCGAGGATTCGATAGGGGCCTTCCCAGTTGGGGCCTAGCTTTCCGTCGGACTGTACCCTAGTGTTGTTGTTCACTTTCCGCAGCACTAGGTCTTCGTCTTGGAAACGTCTGGCGTTCACTCTTTTGTTATAGGAACGTCCCAGCTCGTTCTTGTATTCGGCGTTACGGATGGCCGCCACTTCCCTTCGTTCTTCAGCATATTCGAGTTCGAGGCCCATCATCTTTTCGTTCAGGCCGTTCTCCACCATGTCGGTTCTGAGCGAGGGGAGCCCGATTTCTAACGGGATGACAGCTTCCATCCCGTACGTTAGGCTATAGGGCGTTTGTTGGGTGCCCCGTCTCATTGTCGTGCGGTAGGCCCATAGAACGTGTTGCAGTTCGTCGGCCCATCGTCCTTTGGATTCGTCTAACCTCTTTTTGATTCCGTCGAGAACGGTCTTATTCGACACTTCAGCCTGGCCGTTGCTTTGGGGGTACGAAGGGGTGGAATAATAGCTTCGGATGTGGTACTTCGCGTACATTGCCTTTAACTTTGTCCCGGTGAACTGGCCCCCGTTGTCAGCCACTATAGAGTAGGGGATTCCGAATCTCGTGATCACATCCCTCCAGAGGAACCTGATTACCTCGGCCTCCGTTATCTTTGCTAATGCCACAGCTTCGACCCACTTTGAGAAGTAGTCGGTGACCATGAGGAGGAACTTTTTGCCTCCCGGGGCCCGAGGGAATGGTCCGACGATGTCCATGCCCCATTGGGCAAAGGGCCAAGGCGACGTCACACTGCTCATCTTTTGGGCCGGGGCTCTGGGTATGGGGGCGTATTTCTGGCACTTCTCACATTTGAGCACGAAAGTTTTAGAATCTTTCTGCATGAGGGGCCACCAATATCCGTGAGTCAAGGCACGATTGGCAAGCGACCTGCCCCCGGTGTGGCTCCCACACGTGCCTTCGTGTATCTCCTCCATGACTTTTACCACCATATCAGGGTGGACACAGAGGAGATAGGGCCCGGAGAACGATCTTTTATAAAGTTTATCGTTGGGAGCTAGCCAGAACCCTAAGGCCTTTCTTTTTATTTTTTCAGCCTCCTTCTTATCTTCAGGAAGGTCGCCGGAGCGATGGTATTCGATTATGGGGTCCATCCAGCATAGCTCCGGCGGAAGGTCGGTCACCATGTTAACTCTTGCCCTAGCGTCGATGCTAGGGGAAGGGACGTACTCTATGGTGATGACTCGCTCCTTTTTATCACTCATAGCCGAGGCCAGGGTCGCTAGTGCATCGGCGTGGGTGTTCTCGTTTCTGTTGACGTTGACGATCTCCTGATACTCGAAGCTCCGGAGTATTTCGGAGGCGATGGCCACGTACTTTGCCATCCTTTCGTCCTTTGTTTGGAATTCACCACTGATCTGGCCACTGACCAATTGGGAATCAGTGTGCACCAGTATCTTCTTGATGCCGAGGCTTCGGGCCATTTTCAGGCCAGCTATCACGGCTTCGTACTCCGCCTCGTTATTGGTGGCTCGGAAGCCAAGCTGGATTGACTTCTCGATTACATCACCCTGGGGGGACTGGAGCACCACCCCGAGGCCTGATCCCTTTTTATTGGCGGCTCCGTCGGCGTGCAAGGTCCATGTTCCTTGGGCACGTTCCTCGATGCCGGGGGACGTCGTCGTTCCGGTGAATTCTGCCACAAAGTCGGCCAGGGCCTGTCCCTTGACGGACGTTCGCGGCTCGTACCGGATGTCGTACGCGTTCAGGTGGCAAGCCCACTTCGTCATACGCCGAGACAGGTCTCCCTTCTGGAGTATTTCCCGAACGGGCTGATCCGTATACACCACGATACTGTGTGCCGAGAAGTAATGGGCCAGTTTTCGCGATGCCATAACGAGTGCCAGGACGAGCTTTTCTAGAGGCATATACCTAGCCTCGGCATCGAGGAGGGTTTTGCTCACGTAATAGATTGGCCTTTGCTCCCTGCCGACCTCTTTGATGAGAACGGCGCTAACTGCTATCTCAGACACGGCTAGGTATAGGGCAAGGACGTCGCCGGTGTCCGGCTTGGCCAGAAGGGGTGCGCTTCCGAGGTAGTTCGCCAGCTCCTCGAACGCGTTCCGGCATTCGTCGTTCCATTCGAACTTCTTCTGAGCCTTCAGAGCCGTAAAGAATGGCTTGCATCGATCTCCGAACCGGGCTATAAACCGGTTGAGGGCAGCGGCCATTCCGGCTAGCTTTTGCACATCCTTCCTCTTTTCAGGGGTTCTCAAGTTCTTCAAGGCAGAGATTTGGGCCGGGTTCGCCTCTATACCGCGATGGGTCACCATGAACCCTAAGAACTTTCCGGCACCAACTCCGAAGGCGCATTTAGAGGCGTTCAGCTTCAGATCATGCCTTCGTATCGTTTCGAACACCTCTCTCAGGTCGGCCAGGTGGTCGTCCTCCTGGGCGCTTTTCACCACCATATCGTCGATATAGACCTCCATGCTCCGGCCTATGCTCTTAGCGAATATCTTGGTGACCATTCTTTGATAGGTCGCCCCGGCATTCTTAAGCCCAAAAGGCATCACCTTGTAGCAGTAATTCCCCCTTGGGGTTATAAAGGCGGTTTTTTCTTGGTCAGCCTCCGACATGGGTATTTGGTGATAGCCGGAGCAGGCGTCCAGGAAGCTCATTCTGGCGGCTCCGGCGGTGGAGTCCACTATCTGATCGATTTTAGGCAGAGGGAAGGGATCCTTAGGACAGGCCCGGTTAAGGCTCGTGTAATCGATGCAGACACGCAGCTTGCCGTTCTTCTTAGGGACCACCACGGGGTTAGCGAGCCACCTAGGATAAAAGATTTCCCTAATGGCTCCAGCTAGCAGAAGCTTTTGCACTTCCTCGTTTATGGCATCGGCATGCTCCGGACTAACGCGGCGTCCCTTCTGCATCACAGGCTTCGCATCCGGGTTGACGTTTAACTTATGGCAGGCGAGGTCGGGACTGATACCCGGCATTTCGCATGGGGACCATGCGAAGTTATCGAGGTATTCGAGCAGCAGCTTAACGAGGCCTGATACCTCGGGCTCGCTCAGCCCCGCGCCCACCATAAAAAAGTGGTCTTCATCGTACCCCGGGATCTGGACCTTCAGCAGATCTCCTTCTACCTTTTCTTCGGCTTCCGGACCCATCTTCTTGTTCAGTTCCCGCAGCAGCTTAGGATCCTCAGCTTCTATGTTCATAGCGCTTTGGGCCGGAACCGGTTTATTGCCGGAGTATACGGCCATGGCACAGCTTCGTGAAACCTTCTGGTTTCCCGATATGGTCTCGACTCCATTCGCAGTGGGGTACTTAACCTTTTGATGTAGAGTGGAGGAGACGCCTTCTATCTCATGAAGCCACGCGCGACCCAGAATGATGTTGTAAACGGAGGGGACGTCCACCACCGTGAACTCCACGCTCATAACCTTGGTTCCTGTCTTAACAGGCAAGGTTATGTTCCCTCTGGGCTGTACAGCCTCAGAGTTGAATCCGTACAAAGGGGGGGCGTTGGTATCTAGCTGCCCCTCCGTCAGCCCCATCTTTTCGAAGAGGTCTCCAAAGAGGATGTTCACCGACGCCCCCTGATCGACGAGGATGCGTCCTACTGAGCAATGGCCCACTTGGGCCGTGATGACAAGGGCGTCGTAGTGGGGCGTGTCTACCCCCACTAGGTCGAAGTCGGTGAAGCTTAGATCCGGCTTGGTACCTTGTTTGCACCTCTTTCGGGGTTTCGAACTTTCGGCGAGGCAGACGTGCTTTTTCATCGTGGCCTCACGGGCCTCGGTTCTCTCCGCCCCATTTGGCTTCGGCTTCTTTGGTCCAGAATGGATAACCTGGCAGGTCATCACCGGTGGGGGGAGGTCTGGTTGCCTTTCGTCGTCCCCTTCTCGGTCTTGATCAGGGTCCCTTTGCGTCTTGACATATTTCGCCATCAAGCCGTCCCGGACCCATCCTTCCAGCCTTGCCTTTAGACCATGACACTCATTGGTATAGTGGCCGCGGCCTCTGTGATAGTCACAAAATTTATCATTAGGCCCCCGGGCCGGTTCGTTCCTGAGCGGGGGAGGCCAGGAAAAGAATGGCTCGTTCTCGATCTCAAAGAGCAGGTCGGTCAGTGGTAGGCGGAATGTGGTGGAGTAGGCATTCCCTGGGTTCGAGGGACCAGCCCGGCGGGTATCCTCCCTTCTACGCTTAGGGACCGGTTGCTGGCTCTCAACTGTTCGAGGTCTCCCCAACCTTTCTGCCATGGGGCGATCTCGCCGGATGCCCCTTGAAGCGGCTCCTCCCCGAGGCTGCTCGATGCTGGCGACCGAACGCGTCGCTCCAGCAGATCTCATGTCTTTCTCGATATCGACATGCTGTTTGATTAGTGACCGGAGCTGGGAAACTGAGCCAGGAGGGGTTGCTATCATTTCGTTACGGATCCTGCTTCCCACGATCATGTTCTGCCTGAAAGCAGCTATAGCTGTAGAATCGGGGCAGTCGGCACATTCAGCGTGCTTCTGCCAGAACCGATTGTCGTAACTCTCGAGGGTCTCTTTGGGTTGGGCCTTCACTTGGTACAGCTGCTCCGGTTGGGCAGCCCTTTCCTTCAAGTTGATGAAGCGGTGTGCAAAATCATAGGCCAGATCATCCCAACAGTGGATGGAGTTGGCAGGCAGAGACTGGAACCATTTACTTGCGAGCCTCCCCAGGCTGGCGGGGAAGCATTTGCACATAAGACGATCGAGGTGGGACCAGTGGTTCATCTGGTACCGATAGTGCCGGAGGTGGGCTTCCGGGTCAGAATCCGCGTTGAACACTTGAAGAACGGGGGCAGTGAAATTTCCGGGGGGCGCACTGTACTCTATCTCATCTGAGAACGGGGTACTGCGGGTGGAGGCAACGATTTTTAACGCTGCCTCGTCCGCGACTTCATCTCGGCCAGCGCGACGACCCCGCCTCCTTCTCCGGGGAGGCCTTTCAGTCCGAGCATGACTCGAAGCGGGCCGCGAATCGTGACTATCACCGGGTCGACTGATTCGCGAGTGTACGCTTCGGTCGTTTATACGGTGCGAACTTCCCTCATGGGACCGCCTCGACTCCTCTCCCCTAGCCGGCTCCTCTGGAACCTCTAGGGGGGGTCGTCTTGAGGGTCCCAGCCGCGACATCACGCTCTTGGTGGGGATGCGAACGGGCTCTGGCTGCTCTACGCCACGAGAGACGGGTCCGGGCTCGGATGCCATCATAGAGGCTATCAACGCCTTTTGAGCCGCCAGGGCAACGAGCTCCTTCTCATGGATCTCTAGCATCATGCGAGTCAGCTCGTCGCGCGACCGGGGAGTCCCCTGAACCGCATTGAGTGGAATAGGCTGCCCCTCAGGCGCAGTTCCCGGCGTGCCAAAAGATAGGGTCCTCGGCATTCCAAATACCGGGGCATGCCGTGGGGGAGGGCTCTCGTACTGTTCATTATCCGTCATCGTTCCTTGGAAACGGATTGTCGGAGCTAGCGCTTTGAAGTTTCCCACAGACGGCGCCAATTGGCGAGCCTGATTTTCTTCCCAAGCTCGACTTATATATTATTCGCGTCGGCTCCGATCTTCCAAGGTAGTTGGTGTAGGTGGTGTCTGCTTCGTCGTCGAGGCGCTCTCTAAGCCTGCACAAGAAACGAACAGGGGCCCGGGGTTGGTACCAGGTTTTCCCTCTCCGACGATCAAGTCAGTGTCGGTATAGATTGAATGTAAGAATGTATTGAAGGGTGAGGGATTGGGCCAGTTACGAGTTGTGGCGTCGGATGTCACGGTTGATATTCTGGTGGTTCGGGTTGTTTTAGCTTTATCTCTCCTCTCTGTATTTGTGTGTCCTCCGCTAATTGGTATTAGTGGGGGTATATATAGTCTGATCAGAGGTGTTCTTAGCCCTTGGATCACTGCACTGTCTGATAAAGATCCAACGGCTCCAGGTCATTTATGACTCTGACAATGGCACTGTTCATCATCCGGGGCCCACAGGGCTGGCCTGTGATTGGGCCACGTCGATGAAACACCTAAAGGGTCCCCCAAGGGAGCAGCAGCATTAATTGGGGAAGAGTGCTCAGCAAGTTTCTCTAGGCCGGC
Source organism: Primula vulgaris (assembly GCA_963920805.1). NCBI lineage: Eukaryota > Viridiplantae > Streptophyta > Magnoliopsida > Ericales > Primulaceae > Primula > Primula vulgaris. The sequence continues at coordinate 5,422,147 of OY987213.1, forward strand.
CTAGGCATGGTCCGGCTCCCCAAGATCCGGGGCGATACGTCACCCATGCTTGAGAGGCCCGGATCGCCCGCTGTGGGGTTGATATCGGTCCGGACGAGGAGGTGCCGACATCCCCTCGCCAAAGCTGAGTAGGAGCGACTTCAAGCCAGCTTTTACAAACCGCGAGGTGGATGAACTGAGTAATAATTTCTTTGAAGATTGTTTGATGAGTATGTACAAGAGCTACGGGCTTGTGACCAATAGCTTTTATGGGCTGGAAAGTCATCATGTGGACTTTTGGAATAATGGTGTTCGGCCGAAATCATGGTGTGTTGGACCGCTATGCTTATCTGAGCCGGTAAGCATTGAAAATGCTGAAGTGGTCTTATTTAACGAACTGTTTCATTAACAAGGTTAAGAAAACTAAAACTCGATGACATATGCTCTCAAAATCGGTAACCACCCTTTTCGGGTGAAGCCGCCTTTACTGTTTACCACTTTAACAACTCTACACTCATTCATTTATTAAGAACTACTCCTTTTTGAAATATTTCTGTAAAATTATATAGCAAATAGTTTTAAGGTTTTAAATTTATTTGAGAAACTGCATTAAACCTTCGTCTTGTATATATTCTATCTTCTTCTTTTAATCGAGCACCTCAACTGTGTTTTTTTTTTGTTTTGCGTAGTAATTTTTTTCCCCATCATAGCAAAATCTTTCTTGTGGAAATTATTGTTTTTCTTAATATTTTTTATCAAAACGATGTCATTTTTTGTATTAGAAAAACTGCAGCTCAATGGGTCGCGCCCTAGTGCCCGTCTGATATATCTGCTCAAAGGGGGACCCTTGAGTAAGCAGCAACTAATAGGTGCAGAAATGTACAAAAAAGCAGGGATCAAGGCCAAGTTTCAAGTTAAATGTACATCTTAATTAAGTTTCAAGTACCTACTATTAATGTTTTAACAGGTTAAGGTGGACTATCAAACCCAAAAGAAACCCTCATGGATCCAATGGCTGAATGAAAAGCAGCAACAAGGACAGTCGGTCCTTTACATTGCGTTTGGGTCACAAGCAGAAATATCGCAAGAGCAACTTATGGAGATTGAAATCGGGTTGGAAAAATCAGAAGTGAACTTTTTATGGGTCATGAGAAGGAATATTAACTCAGAACTTAGTGACGGTTTCGAGGAGAGGGTGAAAGAGAAGGGACTGGTAGTACGAGACTGGGTCGACCAGAAGGAAGTACTTGCACACGATTGTATTCGGGGTTTTTTGAGTCACTGTGGGTGGAACTCGACCATGGAAAGCATATGTGCCAAGGTTTTTCATTTAAAATATACTCCAAGTATAGACTATCATAAAAACATTATCAGAAAAAAAGACAATCATGAAAACAAGAAGTTTCTTAAAAGGTATATCAATTAAGTATATATTTATTTACTTACATGACAATACACTGCTCTTGAAAAAAAAGTTGTTTATTTTATATATGGCATTTCTTTTAAATGGTTTACTAGATTAGTGTTACCCTTATTCGGGACAGCAAAGAATAAAATAAGATCTATAGTTAAATGATTTAAAAATAGCTATAAATGAAACTCATCTCACATGATGTGTTGCATATACTAGTTTAACTTTTCTGTCGAAACCGATAAATATTAAAGTTCATAATGGTGCTAAGCCTTCTCAGGGGAGCTAGATAGTGATACATAATTTAGCTGGATTACAAAAACTGCAGAAGTACAATATTGCAACTAACTCAATAGTACTCACTACTATTTCTACTCCTGAAATAGTTCAAAGGCCATTGAAAACAATACCTATAAGATCCTAATATCCGGAAAGCATTTTCTGACACTAATACAATATTTAATTTTCAACAGGTTCCGATTCTGGGATGGCCAATGATGGCGGAGCAGACACTAAACACAAGAATGGTCGTAGAGGAGATAAAAGTAGCGATTCGAGTGGAGACATATGATGGATCGGTGAGAGGTTTTGTGAAATGGGAGGGTTTGGTAAAGACGATAAAAGAGCTGATGGAGGGAGAGATGGGAAAAAAAGTTAGAAAAAGAGCAAAGGAGTTGGGCGATGCCGCCTTGTCCGCAATGGAGGAAGGTGGCTCGTCATGGAAAACGCTAAATAACCTGATTGATGAGATGTGTGAGAGGCGATATATACGAATGAAATTGGCGAACAGAATTGTACATGATTTCGTGGTAGCGTTTATGTAATAATATAAATAACAGTTATGAAAATGACCAGTTCAATCGAGTTGTGCGAATACAGACTTGCAATATGCACGAGTGATGGAGTTTTAATTTTGAAATTGGTACATTTAAGCATTTGCACACATTACACTCGTGACTGGATTAATAAATATCTGAAAAGTTAAGTGGGCAAAAGGTCAGTTAAAATTGCATATATTTAGACCATACATTTAGGATGCAACGTCCGAATGTTCTGTAAATTGTAGATGATGCTATTTGTATTTCTATAGATAACAGTAATACACATGAGTTTACAAAGATGATTAGTGTCAATAATGACGTGTTCTATGACCGTATACGATTGAAATTGTTTTCTGAAAAGCAATTCCAGCATTTGGACTCACTTCATATATGTTTTTATGTATGATAGTACATCGTATTATTCTTGTTTACTAATACTTCATACCAGAGCGATATAGCGGGAAAAAATCGTAGGCGTATTGTTGAAACTGTATCTATACTAATTTTTAGTAAGTTTTGAAAATAGCGCCAATTATCGGTGTATTTCTCTTATTATCTTATCATGTTTTTTTATATTTTGTTTGTTTCAAGGGAAAAATAGTATTAGCCAATCATACGATGAAACATACTAAGCATCCCCCTCCCACCCTACACCTACACCACCTACACATGAACTTTTTGTCATAGCGGATCCGCAGCAACTTTGAAATTTTAAGTTCGCACTTCATCAAAATTTGCTTGTTTTTGGAATTCTCATTGTTTTGCTTCATTTATATATAGTTCTTATTGATCTTATTTGTGAGCCCACCTATTATTTAGGGTCAGGTCGTGATCTTTTTTCACAACATGTTATTCATGAGGAATTGTCGTATAAAGACCCAACCAGTGCTCGAGATTCAATATCTTCGGTTGGTAAGAGATCTATTGGGTTCTCGTTGTGTTTATAAAATCAAGACTGAAGTTGATAGTTATGTTGAGAAATACAAAGCTCGTTTGATAGATAAGGGATCTTCTCGATCAGTATGGCATGGATTATATCATTATAATGAGACATTTATTCATGTTGCTAAGATGACGTATATTTATATTCTTATTTCTGTTGCATCTACTCCATTGGTATAAATAAAAAATAGATGTTAAGACTGTCTTATTAAACGAAGATTTTACACAGGAAGTTTATATGACTCGTTAGTGTGATGTTTCTCAAAGACGACTAGACAAGGCATTCTTTTCGGGCTTAAACTAGCTCAACCACGATCCAATTATGGTAATAAAAAAAAGTGACAGTCGTCATTTTTTATTAATTTTACGTCTAGTTCTCATGATGTTGCTGTGTGCGTTAGCTAGATCCAACAATTAATGTTCTTATTATATATATATGCCGATTGTATGGCTATTACTATGGATAATTTTGCTGGTGTTGCGAGATTGAAACACGCCTTATCTTGTCGCTTTGATACGAATGTTTGGGGACTTCAAGATATTTATTGGTAATTGAGGTTATTTGTTCGTACTTATGATATTGTGCTAAAAATTGAAAAAAGCCTTTCGTATAATATTTTACTTAAATTATTATTCTACACCAAAATTTGAAAACAATGCTAAACTTCTTTTACCAACTTCATCACTAAATATGCAATGAGGTATTATTGGTTAGCCTTGGAATTGTGGGAACATCATTAGTATTGAATTTTTACTTTGATATTATGTCATTTTTTTTGCAATATACTAATAGAATTAAAGCGGAACCAACAAAAAAAATTATACGATTAGTTTTAAACATCCTGATCACATTTCATTATTTGACTATTAGTGAAGTAAATTGTAAATAATACATGTACATCTAAATATTATGTATTGGGGATATGTTATGATGTTTATTACTTTTCATGATAATAAGAACTTATTTTGTAGATTCTTTAAAGTAGTGGATCTAAATTTTATTAAGTGAAAGTTTAAGCACTGAATAGAGTAAGTATTTCAGCTCTAACTGTCAAATGACTCAAACTGATGGAAGTAAATAGAATTGTTAAATACTGTGGTGATTCATTTGATAGTTACCACCAAACTATAACCAAGGGAAAAAAAATGAGAAAAGAGGAAGTAGAAAGAATCGAACTGCATGTAGACATCTAGCTTAAGTTTCTGAATTTCCATTTGAAGTCGATCAAATGTAATATATTCCGTAATAAATTCCTATATACTAATAACTTTTTTAAATATTGGGCATTTTAATTTTCAAGACCCGGTGCTCCGACACGGTTTGCACGGGTTCAAAATTGTCCCTACTTATGATATCTTCTTTCCTAGTGTAAGTAAAATTCAGATATTTTTAAGCGAGCTCATCTTACAGATATCAGGGATATTCTCATGTTGATGTGAATGACCGATATACTCTTATTAATGGTATTCCCATTCGTGAAACAACTTTGTATCGTTTCATTGTCGATAGCTTATTTTTTATGGTATTCACATTGTTAGTCAGAGTGGGGAGAGGGTTTGAGAATATTTAACCTGTTTTGAGTTATTTTTTCTACTATTTATTGTTAATTTTCGTTCTCAAATTGTTTTAGCTATTAGTTGTATAATTCAAGATTTAAATATTTTGTACCCTTAACTTGTATTGTACTGTAACAATAAGTGTAACCGTGCTTCATACATGAGTCTATTGTATAGATGGTACCATATAAGTATTTATCGGTTTGTGTATATATAGATATGTAATAGGAATTGTGTCCACGCATTAGCTATGCCACTCGTAATACAATGAAAAGATGGAAAAAAAGACTTGTGAGAAGTTTAGACCGTTAAATAGGTATTTTTTGAAAAATTATGGTAATTGGGTTCGTTTATTATAATACTGGTTATTCATACGTTGCGTGTGAGACACGTAATAGCATAAATATCAATTTATCGTAATATATTTTATTTTCAACATAATATTCAGTTTTTGTATCATTTATTGTAGTTATGCATGCTAAAACGAATTGTTAATTAATTTAGCCTACATCCATAATTAGTAAAATATAGTGAGGATAAATTGTTAATTAATTAGATTAAGTACATTGATAATTATTAAAAGAGAGCGGAAGTATATTTAGAAAAATTAGATAAAATTTGATAGTGTCACTTGAATAATAATTGATATATGTATTGTAAGAGACACAAGTTTCTTTCATTGTCTCTCATTATCTTCATATCTAAGAGTATTCTGATAGTTTTGTTAACTTTTTAATGTTAAATAGTGAGACATCATCGTTTAAAAATATGTTAAATGACACATATGCATCTTAAATTTAATAATCACATTAGTTTCACGTTAACAATTTTATCAATTTTTAATTAACAATTTATCTTTTATTTTCAATTTTATTTTTTTAAGTATTTTTTGTTCAGAAAGTAAAAATTATTTATCAGTGATGAGTTAATTTTCTGATACAACTATGTCTATATTTATATGTACCTTTTAATGCACTGTTTTTTAAGTGTGATGAGTCAATTTTTTAATACAACTATTTCTATATATACGTATCTATTTATGTGTGCCTTCAATGCGGTGTTTTTGAACTGTGATGAGTCAATTTTACTAATAAAGCAATTTCAATATATATGTATACATGTGTATCTATATTTTCTTTTGGTTTTTTTGAGTTATTTAAGTTTGATTCTGCAAATAGCTGAGTTTATTTGTAAAATTTATGGAATACATAAGCAAACGTGTGACATTGTGTAATATATTCATTAATTATCTAGTTTTTGGATAAATAGCTGAGTAATTGTTGTTGGAATAATTTTAATACGATTTTGAAAAAAATTCAGTTCACGATTACGTTTATACATGAATTATGTAAAATTTTGATATATATGCTCTTCAACTGTCGTTACTTGTTAGAGTGAATTTAATACAGTTTTTCAAATATTTGAGTTTAAAATTACGTTATATGTGATAATTTTTATCAGATCTAGTACAATAGCAATCAATTTTGTATTTGTGTACTTAAATGATGTTGTCTGTTTCGTAATTAGCTATTTTTTTTTGTTTTTTTTTGCAATTTATGTAACAAATGGAAAAATTAATGAGATTAAAGCAAATGATATGATATTTCGGAAACTAACTGATTAATTGCTGCTCGGTGAGTGATATGCTCTGTTTCATCACTAGCCATTTTTCCTGATACAACAATTTCTACATATACGTATATTTGTGTATCTATATTTGCCTTTTAAATTAGTGTTTTTGAACTGTTATGACCCAATTTTTCTAATACAACAATTTCTATATATACGTATATTTGTGTATCTATATTTACCTTTTAAATTGGTGTTTTTGAACTGTTATGACCCAATTTTTCTAATACAACAATTTCTATATATACGTATATTTGTGTATCTATATTTGCCTTTTAAATTGGTGTTTTTGAACTGTTATGACCTAATTTTTCTAATACAACATTTTCTATATATACGTATATTTGTGTATCTATATGTGCCTTTTTAGGAGGTGTTTTTTGAACTGTGATGAGCTAATTTTCTCTGTTGTTGAGTTATTTATGCTCGATTCTGCAAATAGCTGAGTTTATTGTACAATTTATGTAATACATGAGATATTAGTGAGTTGTGTAAACTATGCATGACTTGTATGATTTTTGTAAAAATAGTTGATTAATTGTTGTTCGAGTCATTTTAATTCGATTTTTAAGATAATTCTGTTCAGGATTACGTTATATTGGGTTATTTAGCAGATTTAGTGCAATTAATCTACGTAGATATGCATGATTTATATAAAATTTGGATAGATTTCTCTTCAATTGTTGTTAGAGTAAATTGAATTCGGTTTTTCAAATGTTAAGAGTTTAAAATTACGTAGTATGTGATTTTTTAACAGATTTAGTACAATAGCAAGCAAATTTGTAGATGTGTACATAAGTGATGTGATCTGTTTCGTAATTAGCTGATTATGTTTACATTTGAGTTATTTCCTGCAATTTCTGTAATATTGAGTTAAAGGATTTTTGGTTAATTAGCTGATTAATAGATTTTCGACTGAGCTTAATTTGTTTTTTCATTTATTTGAGTTCATGATCACGTTACATGTGATTATTGAGTTAGATTTAATGAAACAGACGAGCAAACTTGTATATAAATACTAATACTAGTAATAATAGTACACGTGTCATGCTCTGCCTGTTTCATTATGGAGTAATTACTTACAAAATAACTGCCAATTAACCCTGCGTCACTTTAGATTCCATACATCATTTTTGAAATCTCTCTCTCTCTCTCTTCCCCATCAAAACAGACAATATGTATTCAATTTTTTTCTTCTTCTTTTTTTGCATTATGTAAAATTTGAGTTATTTTCTGAAAATATGTAATATTATTGAGTATGCTTTTTGGTTAATTAGCTGATTAATAGCTTTTCGAGTAAATTTAATTCGTTTTTTCATATATTTGAGTTCATGATCACGTTACGTGTGAGTATTGAGCACTATTTAATGAAATTGTGAAGCAAATTTATATATATATATATATATATATATATATATATATATATATATATATATATATATATATTTGTATGTATGTATATATATATATATATATATATATATATATATTTGTATGTATGTATGCATGTATGCATGTATGATATGCTCTGTTTCATCACTAGCTAATTAGTTGCTCATCAAGTGATGAATTCAATTTGATTATGTTAAAAAATAGAGTTTATGTTTCCGATTTATTATTATATATGAGAAGATTAAAAAGTTAGTGAAGCAAATTTTACATAGATTACACAAGTGATACGCTCGGTTTAGTAATTAGCTAATGAGATGCTGTTGCAGTGATTTCAATTCGAGTATCTATATATTTTAGTTCACTTTTGCAATTTAATAGATATACAGATATGGTATATGTGCACTTGATTTAAATGCCCTGTTTTGTATATATGTAACACCAATTCGTTAAATTTTGGGCTCATTTGTATAATTTATGCCAAGTATAATGTTACCGAGATAGAGAAGCAAACTGCATATATATACTTAAATAACATGCTCTGTCTCGAATGAGAATTAGTTGCTGTTTGAGAGTGTACATATTTTTTTATTCGTTTTCAATAATATAGACTCATAATATGCTAAAATGAAAAGCTGGAATTTGATTCAGTTTATGTATGCAATGTTTTGTAAATTGTAATGAGCCGATTATATTACTGTTAAACTCTAAAATATTCATAAATAGCCTAAAAACATCATATGATTCATATTGAGATACTGAAGTAAAGTAATCTGTAGCCTAACAATTACATGTTTGAAGAATCTTAAGTGAAGCATCTATTCGTTATAATATATGTCGAAATTATGTTAGGTTTGACGAATCGAAAAGTATATTAGGTGTTGTTTCTCAAAATTAAATTTGGTTTGTTTTACTACATGTGAAAAATGTTCGCACAAAATGAAGAGATGAGTGAGAGAGATCTGAGAGGTTTAACTCACTTGAATAGTTGAATGTATTTGAATTGTTTATTATGTCGAAGTTGTGTCAGATATTATGAACTGAAGTTATATTAGGCGTTATTTCTCGAAATTTTAAGGTCTGTTTTACTATATGTGGCAAATGTTGGCACGTAGTATTGTTTTTCGTTTATGTACGGTGACAGGACAATGAAAATTATGTAACTTCGTGTGTGTTATGATTTTTTTTATAAAATTTATTAGTTTTTTTATGAATTGAAATTATACAAGTTGATGTTGTTCTTTGTCGAAAATATATTAGGTCTGTTTTAGTATATGTTGAGAATGTTAACACATGATCTTGTAGTCCTGTTTTGTGTTGATTGATCTTGTTATATAATTGAAAATTGTTCCGTACATAATTTTGTATATTTAAGTAATATAGTATTTCAAAACTAATTCGCTATATGATTGTTTAATCTTTTGGATATATAAGTTTGTTTATAAATGATGAAAGCAAAACTACAGTGACTCGCTTTTGAGTTGAATCTTGCTGACAATGTACAAATTGCTGTTCAGAAGTGAGAATTATTTGACTGTGATGAGATAATTTTCTGATACAACTATTTCTATCTATATGTGCCTTTTTATGCGGTGTTTTTTAACTGTGACAAGTCAAATTTTCTAATACAACAATTTCTATATATATGTATCTATTTATATGTGCCTTTTTATGCGGCGTTTTTGAATTGTGATGAGCTAATTTTCTGATTCAACTATTTCTATATGTGCCTTTTTATGCAGTGTTTTTTTAACTGTTATGAGCCAATTTTTGTTTTTGTTTTATGATTTAAGTTTGATTCTGCAAATAGCCGAGTTTGTTTGTAAAATTTATGTAATACAGGAGCAGTTACAGAGATACATAAGCAAATGTGACATTGTGTAAAATATGCATTAATTATCTGGTTTTTGGTTAGATGGATGAGTAATTGTTGTTGGAGTAATTTTAATACGATTTTGAAAGAAATTCAGTTCATTATTACGTTTTATGCATGAATTATGTAAAATTTGGATATATAGCTCTTCAATTGTTGTTAGAGTGAATTTAATTCGGTTTTGGCAGATATTTGAGTGTAAGATTACGTTATATGTGATTTTTTTAATAGATCTAGTACAATACCAACAGGCAAATTTGTACATGTGTACTTAAGTGATGTACTCTGTTTCGTAATTAGCTGATTATATATATTTTCGTTTTTGTTTTTTTGCAATTTATGTTACAAATAAAAAAATTAGTGAGATTGAGAAGCAAATGATACGATATTTCGGAAATTATGCTCGGTGAGTGATATGCTCTGTTTCATCACTAGCTAATTAGTTGCTCATAAAGTTATCTCAATTTGATGATGTTAAAAAATTAGAGTTTATGTTTGCAATTTTATGTTATAGAGCAGATTTATGAATTAGTTAGCTAATTAGTTGCTGTTCCAGTGATTTCAATTTGAATCACTGTTTAGTTCACTTTCGCAATTTAATACATACGCAAATATGTATATATGCACTTGATTTAAATGCCCTGTTTTGTATATTTGGGTTTATTTTTAGTACAATATATGCCAAGTATTATGAGCATAGAGTTACTGAGAGAAGGAAATTTCATATATACACAGTATACTTGAACAATCGAAATACAAGCTCTAGTTCCAAATGAGTATTTAGATCCTGTTAGTGTACCAGCTTTTTATTTGTTTTGGATAATTAATGATTCGTAATATGCTATAATGAAAAGCTGGAATTTGATTCCGTTTAAGCATGCTAAGTTTTTGTAATGAGCCGATTATGTTGCCGTGTTACTGTAAATTAGTTCATAAGTAGTCCTAAAAACGTTAAATGATTCATGTAATTAGAACAAAAGTAATTAAGATACTGATTATAATAAAAACCAGCGGTAGAAAAAATCACTAATTTGAACAATTATTTAGTCTAAATTTTCAAATGTTAGGGTCTGCTATTAACATCAAGTTCCCAAAGTTTTGACCAAAGTTCATTGTGGTTCTCTAGTTTTAATTGCAACACTATATTTTGATCGATTCGAATGGATTTAAATTGTAAGTTCTTTTGTCGAGTTTTGTATGTTTAATTGTAGCAAGATAACTTATATGTTTAATTATTTAGGTGGGTTTATTTGAGAAAATTACCACTCTTAAGAGTGGTGTGGTGACGAAAGTGATGGCAAAAGCAGCCATCATAAGCACCCTTGCTGAAGTATTTGGCCATTCACCGGACCTGTTTTTGGAGACAAGTCTCAAGGAGGAATTGAAAAGAGCTGCCAGGCAGCTCGGAAACGGAATTATCCAGAAGAGGGTGATCTCCGAAGAGGGTACCACACTCAAAGTTTGCCAGGAGACGTAAGTGACTAAGTAATTTAAAAATAGAAGTTACTTTAGATACTTATAAATAGGTTTTGCATTTAGATCAGTTTAGGCATTTCCTTTTTAAATAGGCATTGCAGTTATATGGCCGAATATATAAGGAACTGAAGATCAATGAAAAAGCAAGTAGTTTCCAGTAAGTAACAAATCTGTGAGATTAGTGAGCTCTCTCCAATCTCTCACTCTATTGAGGAGCATCATTGTAATGTATTCGGTCCAATTTATTTCTGGGTGCTATTGTCGGCCATTCATGACAATAGCACTTGGATGCAAGTTAACAATGTTCTAAGTTTGATTACGAAAGGCATGGTTCTATGATGAATTTGTTAAGTATTTAATATGCAGTCCAATAAAATTACATGAAAAAAAACTGCTGAGCAGAAAATGGGTTGCTTTTCACTAATTGGAGATATGGTAAATGCTATATTTCTTACCACTTTGGCTGTCATAATGCATAATAACTTCGTTGGAGATGCTCTTATAGTCTTGGTGTAGACTATCGGATATCCAAGTTCTTGCCTATCTGACTATGTTTAAATTAGTTAATATGTTCAAGTTTGGGTTCTAATTTAACTTTTATAGTATTATATGTTGGTTTATTCCAACATTATATTATTTACTTTTTTGCTTACAGTAGATGGTATTTGTATCTTCAGGAGAATGGGTCTTGAGTTTCCATATTATCTCCAATCAAATGTGGTTGCTTGCTTGAAGAAACTTATGCTTGGTGCCTTGAGGCTTGAAATGGTTGCAGAAGAAGCTGATTTCCCTTATCATCTTTCCGGTTCAGTTTGCGACATGAGCTGGTAAATGGCCAAAACTTGTTTGAAAGATTACAGAACTATGGGTATCGATCATTAAATATGGGTCCAATTAGCTCGTTTGAAATATTACAGAACTATGGGTATAGATCGTTAAATATGGGTCCAATTAGCTTGTTTTAAATATGTAATTGGTTACTGAATTCTGTTTGATGTATTACTTGTGTCTTGTGTAGTTGTACTCACAATTCATATTCAGCTATGGTTTTCAGCTGTTTATATTGAATTTGAGCTATTGGTTTATTAGCCAAAAGGGCCAAAATTAAGTACTATCTGGTTTTTGTTAATGCTAGTTTTCAGATTTTATTAGTTGTTCTTTTAATATGTTCCTGTGTTGTTTAAATATGAGATCCCACTAGGCATTAGCTCCTATTTAGGAGTATTGATTTGCAATCGTGCATAAGTGCAGAATAGTATTAGTTTACTGGTTTTTGCTTTTCGTGTCTGGAAATCTAAATTTGTCTTGTGTCCCAGACTAGAGCTAATATAAGCTTTTGAGACTTTGAGGTGCTTATCTCGTACGGAGTATAAACTGGTAGAGTATTGTACTGGCTCATTAGCCAACAACGACATATCTGATTATTTGCCAGTAAAGGAAAATCCAAAAGTAGAAAGGATTAGGAGGCTATTGTCGACAATGTACTGTATGCTATAATATTTATTTAAGTTTTATTACAATGAATTGTTTGCTATAGTATCTGATTATTGTGTGCTATTGTCGACATATCTGAGTATCAAGTTTTATTGCAATGAATTGTTTCCTTTTAGATTTCGAAAGTCTAGAATTATCCGTGTCTCGTGTTTCCTATTACAAAATGTGATTTCGAAACAACTATTTTCCATGGTGCGTTTTGCTGGTTATGCTAATCCTCACATTATATGCGGAAAGAAAGGGCAGTCCTCAGTAGACTACATATATACATAATTAAGAAATAGTATCAAATTATAGGGCTCTCCTCGCTGTAGCTTTTACTGTAGCTTTTATGCAAACAAGTGGGATTTTAGGGATTGAGAAACCTTGGGTTCATCCAGCTATAGGCTTCTAGCTTTCCCAGACCAAACACCAAAAAAGCTCATGTTTCTAAGATAGTGAGCCATCTAGAGACTAAAACGAGCTAATAAACTGCAACCAAACAACGCTATGATAACTCCAAGTAATATATATACCTCGTTGGATTTTCATGTCATCATAAAAATGCTTTTCCACCAAAATAACGAAATTCCCAGCAGTAACCGGAGCATTATATCCATCTAGAACAATATGAAAAACGTACTCATCAGCGTTAGGGTTGTCTTTAATCTTGACCTTCGTGTCCACGGAACCTCTTCCTTTTAAAAAAGGCATAGCTCAATATTCTTCAGGTACTTCGTATGGAAAACCATCTACCATATCCTCTTCTGCAACCATCTACGTATCCTCTTCGTATGGAAAACCCAATGCCACCCACGAAGATCTCAGCTGCAATCAATCAAAAGGTAGTATAAGTCAGCAAAAATGTTTTTTCTAGTCCTTTCCTATCCCTAGTTTTAAAAACTGACCAACCAAGCTCAGCAACTTATAAGCAAAAAAACAAAATTTTGAGCTTAAAGGTTGCATGAAATACGTAAAAAGTATTAGAAAGTGTAGAAGACCGTCCATTTCCAACTAAAAAGCATATTAGTAAGAAATGAGAGGGGCATATATTAAATTTTGGTTTTGATAATGTTAAGTGATGTGGAACAATTCCAACAGAAACTTATAAAAAAAATGTTTATAAGGAATCAGCTTGTAAGGAAACAAAAATGATATATAAACTACAATAATATAGAATTATTCCTTTATTTTGACAAAGTTCGAATGTGTTCAGGCAAGGTCCGGCATAACAAGGTTTGCTGGTCCGAAATTAAAAGGAGATAACACACCAGAAGCTTTCGATTATGTATTTAAACTACACATCAGCTAAGCAACTATTTAAGTAGTTAGTGTTTGTTTAAACAACCATCTACATTGTGGTCGATAGCGCAGGAGGACTTTGGTTTCTTCATATGTATCCGCAAGGGTGTATAGTTCACCGTGATATAAAGGTACGTTTGACCTGGACTTAATGCTACAGAAACAGCATTATGTGGCTACGTGGGACAAATATACGATAGGCAACATCTAGCATTCTGCCTATGCATATTATGTTTAAGTGACATATTTGTGCATAAGTTCCGCTTGAAAGAAAATGAAAAAAGAAAAGGTTCCGTAATATGATATTACGTACACAAATACCATTGAAAAGGCAAGGTGCGATTTTATGAGCAAGGCTTAAGCCAATTCTTTGGGTAATTTATATCTGCATACCTTGCTCATGACTTATTTAAAACTAAATAAATAAATGTTGAATTTTGCATGTACTTGTCTAAACCAAAATAACTATATGTGAAAATTCTTGGAAAGGTATATCAATGAGTATTGTCAAACAAGAAGCAAGTAGCAGTTAAGCACATTGTTAATTAACAATGGATATGCCAGATACTTTCTTCAGAGTAATCGAAAGCGTCTCTCATAATAAGCACCCATACCTAGTGGTACTTCTCGGTGGCTGTGAAAAACATAACCAATTGTTCCTCATCTATGAATTATGTCCATACGGGAATCTCTCCCAGTGAACAATTTCGGTAATCAAAAGCATATACGCCAAAGCTTTGGCATTACTATTGTATTTCAAGAATGTTACGTAAAACTATACTTATACTGATTATCAGTTATGAATGTATATATGTAGGAAAGGATAAAAACTTGTCATGGACTCGGAGGCTTTACATTGAGGTCGATAGCGCATGAGGACTTTGGTTTCTTCATATATATCCGGAAGGGTGTATAGTTCACCGTGATATCAAGTTCCCTATGACCTGGACTAATGCTACAGAAACAGTTTTTTTTCCAATATTGGTATTCAGACCACTGTTTTAAAAAACTCGCAACGTTGCGCAACGTTGTGCGATATAGTGGTTTTTGAAAGAAAAACGCAACGCTAAATACGCTATTTGGATGGAAAAGCGCTAAATTCGCGCTATAGGAACGCTATAGCGGACGCTATTTACGCTATAGCGGGTGCAGTACAAAAAAAAAATTAAATTTTTTTTTTGTTCAAAATTTTAATGAAATTATTGGAGTTTAAAGAGAATCAAACCCCAAAACTCTTGCAAATAAAGTAAATACTCTGGCATCTCAAGTATAATCATTTTGTGATTATTAGTTACAATTTTTTATATATATTTAGTTAATTTTTATTAGATGTTTTGAATTTAATGCTATATTTATATGTATTTAGGCAAAAAAAAATACACCGCAAAGCGCTATATAGCAACGCTATTTGCCCTTTTAGCGTTTCTCTCGAAAAAACACTACGGTAGCGATAACGCTATTTAAAACACTGATTCAGACTGAGACAACCACGTAGGAAAAAAATTATGCGGATGCCAAATTACTATTAAAACGAGTTTTAATCAGAGAACATAGTATGCCACCTTAAATTTTAATCACTATTAAAATTATGTGGCACCTTAAAGTTTCGACATGGTTCCATAGGGCTTGCTCGCATCAGCTTTTAAGCAAATAAGGAGGAGTTTTTGAGACTCAAAGAAAAGCTAGGTTCATCTGAGTCTCAAAGAAAAGCAAATTCTCGAACTTGGTTGGAAGGAGGTTTATTATTCGGAAAGATCAACAGAGTTTGTGCGCCTTGCTCGAGCAAAGGTTTACAACACTGAGCAACATGAGTGGATTGCGAAGCTGGTGGGTTTTGATTATGGGATTGTTTACAAACCAGGCCGGGAAAATCATCTTCATGACGCGTTGTCAAGGAAGGCTCTGAGTGCGAAGTGAACCTTGAGGACAAGTTTAGACTCGAAAAGAAGGGGAATGATGAACACGTCTATTAAGTCCGTTTTTGACGTGTTTTTGCTATTTATCTATGAGAGAAGGAGCTTTAGATTCGTTCTATTTTTGTGTTACACTTGTTGGTATTTCTTTTATATTTTGTGGACTCTTGTGTTCCCACTGTTTCTAGAAATTTATCTAGCCTTTTATGATCAATAGGCAATAAAGCTCAAGTATCTCTCACTAACAGAATGTTTAACGGTGCGTTAGTTCATGTGTTGCTTTAACTTAAATTTTGCATGTTGGTTTGTGGGGAGCGACGGGTCAAGTTTATTGGTGTGTTGCTTTAACTTTTGAATGCTATTGAAATTACTAAAAAGGTCATAACAGTTTTGAATGTAATTATAAATAGGTTTTAACAGTTATAATTGTAATCAAAACTAAATAATTGACAACTAAAAGTTATAAATTTAAATAAATAAAATTAAACATTCATTTTATTAATTAATAAAAGAGAAGATCAATTAAAAATAAAAATTACATCAAGTAAAAATAAAAATTAAATCAATTGAAAATAAAAATTACATCAAATAAAAAATAAAAATTACATCAATGCTACATATTAAAAAACATGACTTTGAACATCGTCAGACTCAAACTCTCGAACCATGTAATTGCCAAATGTGCTCGATTAGATCATTTTGAAGGTTTTCGTGTGTTTTTTGTTCTTAAACGATACACGTCTTTCTCTAAATATTGTTGTAAGAGGATTTTCAATGACCGGAAGAGGCGGAGGAGGATCGTCAGAACCCGACATTGGAAAATCTCTTGACTCTAATTGTTCCAGAGGCTCGCGTTCAACAATCATATTATGCAATATTATGCACGCTAACATAATGTACTTTAAATCTTCTTGATCCCACAAGCGTGTCGAACCTCTTAAAATGTGCCAACGAGATTGCAACACACCAAATGCACGCTCGACGTCCTTTTAAACTCCTTCTTGGTATTGAGAAAAAGTACAATCTTTTTGTGACAAAGGAGACGAAACGCTTTTCACGAAACAAGCTCATGGAGGATAAATGTCATCAGCAAGGTAGTATCATATATTGTATTGGGTTCCATTTATCGCCTTCCATAAGTCTATCAAATAAATCAGGCTCCTTCACTACATTGATGTCATTATTACAACCGGATACCCCGAAATAAGCATGCCATATCCATAAATCCTTAGAAGCAACCGCTTGAAGGACTATAGATGGCTCTTTTTTATGACCACTTTGATATTGGCCAGCCCAAGCGGTGGGACAAATTTTCCATCTCCAATGCATGCAGTCAATACTTTCGAGCATACCGGAAAAACCCCTACGAGTGTTGATAATGTTCAATAAAAGAATATCGTCCTTATTTGTCTCTCTAAGATAATGCTCGCCAAATGTTCTCACGATAGCACGAGAAAACTCTTTCATACAATTAAGGGTAGAATTTACGGATATACGAAGATTCTCATTGACTAGGTCTGCAGAGAGATCATCGGCTAACATACGGAGAGCAGCAATAATTTTTTGATAAGGGGTGACACCCATACGTCCCGCAACATCATATTTTTGTTGGAAATAATAATTTTTCTTGATAACATCATCGGTTATTCTGACGAATAATTCCTTGTCCATACGAAACCTCCGTCGAAATACTTCATCCGAATACATGTGTTCTCCAAAAAAATAGTCTCTCCGGAGTTTAGCGTCCCCTTCCAAAATTAATCGAGGTCTCTCAACTCGTTGTTTTCGAGGACGTTGTTGTGAAGTTCCTTCATGTTCGAAAGCAACAAGAATAGGTAAAAACATAGGGTCATCGACGAGAAAATTTTCATTCATCATTGCGAAATTGGCATCATCGGAATCGGATGAGGAATCAGATGAAGAGGGGGAGAATCGGATTGGATCCATTTGTATTTCAGATAGAAAGTGTTTGAATTATATGATATATAAAATAATATATTTGAGATAGATAGAGTGTTTTGGAAATGATGTGTTTTGAATGATAGTAGAGTGCGGGTTTATATAGGAATTAAATTGTACTATTTTGTAATTTAAAAATTTTTAAAGACCAAAAACTAGCCGTTATAAGGACTATTATATATGTTAAAAAACTCTAGGGACCAAAAAAAAGTCAAACTAGCCGTTTATTACCGATATAGGGACTTTTTTGTAATTATTTCGAAACTACAGCGACCATTTTGTAATTATTAACGGTCATATATTCTTTTTTTAATACAATACAAAATACAGTGTGTTGAACCATGGAGTTCAATAATTGATTTTGATTATAACTTTGATTATGTTTTTAATGATTTTACGATTTCTCTATTTCGATGATATAATGCTTGTTTTTTTCCAAAAAGAGAATTTGTAAATTGCAGAATGCCAGAAAGATAGAGCTCGGAAAAACGAAGGCACAGGTTCAAGCGGAACCACAATCGGAGCTAAAACGAAGGAGTTATGGGCTTTCGAAGAAGACCGAAAAACTGCCAAAAGAACAGACGACCGATCGACTGGACAAAAACGACCGATCGTTTTTGGTCCAAATTCTTCCAGTGAGCAGGTCGAAAAAATGACCGATCGTTTCTCAAAAACGACCGATCGTTTTCTAAAAAACGACCGATCGACCGTAGAGAACGACCGATCGTTTTCTACAGATTTCGAAAACAGCTTTTCAGCTTTTTCTGGAAAACAGCTTAAAACCTCTGAAAAATAGTCTCAACCACTTTCAACGGTCATAACCCAGAAAAACAGACCTTTGGTCTACATATACAAGCTCAATCTCTCTTCCAAACCACCAATCAATACATCAATCCATCATCCTAAAACCTCTCTTAATCAAAACCCAAATTATCACCATTTTGGTGAAAATATTCGAAAAAGAGGAAATTAAGAGAAAGCGATTCAAGCTCGAACAACAACAAAGACTCACCAATTAGTTTATTTAGAAGCAAATAGAATAGTGAGTGTAGTTATATTTTTGTAACAAAATTGTAACGAGTATTTTATAAACTCATTTTTGTGAGCGAGTGATCGGGTAGAGGCTTTGTAAGCAAGTGAAGCTTTAAAGCTCTAGGTCTTTCATTTCGGGACACTCATAAAGTGAGGGGGAGCTTAATCGGTCGATTAGCTCGTTAGGATTGTAATATCCGGAAAAAGAATTTTTAGTGAAATACTCGGTAGTACCGAGGAGAGGACGTAGACGCGTTTTGCCGAACCTCTATAAATCACAGTGTCATCCTCTTCCCTTAAACTTTTATTTTCCGCAAATATTAATTCTTCCTTGCTTGCGTTTGAATTTATTAACGATTATTAACGCTTAAGATTAGAATTGCGTAAGTTGGGGTGTTAGTTGCTTAGAATTTTTAATTAGGCGAAAATCGCCATAAAACTTATTCACCCCCCTCTAAGGTTAGCACACGGGCCAACACAGTGACTGGTTTGTAATTATAACAGGGGTCAGTCCCTGTAATTAACAAGTCTGAACCAACACGAATACAGTGTTAGCTGGTAGAGAAGAGAAGGAAGAAGAGAGAGAGATGGAAACCACAGACCCTCATCGACCAAAATCACCTGCTCCGTCCGATAAAAACGGCGATGTGTTGACTGTGGCTCCACCCACCGCAACCACAGCTCTGATAAACATGCTCTAAGGTCGGTTCTTATTTTATGTCCCAATTTTTATTTGTTTCCTATAGATATTTTTAGCGTGTTCATCACATAAGACAATAGTGCGATGGCAAAACTGTTGAGAGATTTACAAATAAATACATATCAATCAACTTAATTACAAAAAATCCACATATGTGTAATTCATTACAATTAGGTACATATACTTGTTTATAATTAGATACATATGTCATAAAGTAAGAAAATATATAAAAAATAAAAAATTCAAAAAATGTGTACATAGTATCAAATAGTATTAGACATGATTGGACATGATTAGATAAGATTAAACAGGATTAGACATCATCAAACATGATTAGACATAAAAGATTGAACAGGATTAGACCGGATCATACATATTTTTTAAAATTTTGTTTTTTAATTTTTAAATATTTTTTTCGATTTTTTTGGATTTTTTAATGACATATGCATATATTTGTAAATAAGTTCACAAAATATGTGTTTTTTTTATAAAAGAGTCGTTAAGTTTAAAACAATCAGATTTTTTGTAAATAAGTTTTTAAATATGTAATAAATTATTATTTTTCCAAGAAGTGTTTGACCAAAATAGTATTGAATTTTGAAGATCACTCTTTAATTTTGGAAAAGGATGGGTGCAAATAATGGGAAGAAGAAAAAGACAAAAAGAAAACTATTCATTAATTTTTACATCTTATTCATTTATGATTAGTCTTGAATAATAACGTCAGAAAAAATAATACAATTTTCTAACCCTTCATAAATAATATATGAATGTAGGCTTCCTTTATGGCTAACAGGACGATCGATGGAAAGAACAAGATCTTTAGATCTTTTGTGCACATATTCTCCAATCAATTTGGTAACAGAATTAATTGCAAAAACGTATCTAGCTTCTAATTGGAGTTAAAGCTAGTTATCTATTAATGTATGTAAATATTTTATTTGTTTCTATATTCGTTTAGTCCTTGGTCAAACTAAATAACGGAAGTACCAATAAAATCTTATGTATCTCGATATATTTCATCCTATAAATACTCCTTCCAAGTTATCAAAAAATAAGAAACCAGTGTAATTATCACGCTAACCTTTCTCCAGAAGTTATTTTCAGGACCCATTCTCAATCTTAGAGGATTCATAAATTGTATGCTCCTTTCGTTTTAAACTGATATGGATCTTCCGAAGGAGATTATCGAGGAGGAGTTGCTTATGAGATTGCCAGTGAAGTCGCTCATGAAGTTTAAATGTATTTTGAAGGATTGGTATAATTTCATATCTCATGACAGTTTCCGCAAACGTTACCACTCTACCCAACAGAGCAAGGGGAATGTGCCAACTGGTTTTATTTTTAAAACTTGGCGTCAGTTTTTGTGTACATCGAAAAGTTATTCCAAGAAGGAAGAACTTGAATCACTCGTTTATTTATTGAAGGGGTTTAATATCTTAGCTGCTTTAAAAGGGCTTCTATTACTTAACAAAGACGATGGGAGTCTTTATATCTATGATTTAGTTTCCAAGCAGCATGTTAGCCTCCCAGGAATTCACAATGTAAGGTTAACGGGTAGCGCAAGTTTTGGATTTAAATGCGAAGAAAAAAGTTCAGAACAAGAAACAAGTCATCAACATAGCTTTCACTATAAAGTGGTTTGTATAGAAGATGAAAACTACAAGGAAAGCTCAACACAGTCCAACTGGATATTTTCATCTGCAACAGGTACTTGGATTGAATCAATCATGAAAGCAAAGTCAAGATTTTTTATTAATTCGTATACTATTGCGAAGGTGATAGGGGGAGTGTTTCACTGGCACGACAAGTATTTGGACCACATCATTGCATATGATTGCGACGATCCAAATGGACATACAGTATTGCTTGAAATTCCATCCAAAAATGAAGACTTCGCCTACAAAGCCTGTTTGACCGAGTTAGAAGGAACAAAGGATGGGACTCTCCAATATATCACTATCAATGAAATGAAAGTTGATGTGTGGATTATGAGTATACCTGGACAAAACTACATGCATAAACATATAATTGGTGTCGCCAAATGGCGCTTGGCTAGCAGCATTACTCTTTGGGATATTGGTTGTTTTCGGGATCTTAAGGAAAGCCCGAATTCAGAAATCATTGGCGTTGATCCTGCTGACACTAACATTGTTTACTTGACGATCGCTTATAAACATTATGGATATCATCACCTGGAAAAAAGGATTGTATTCACATCTACACAAAATCTATGTCCAGGGACAGATTATCTACACATCGAGTGGCCCACATGGCCGTGTCTTTAGCAAGCAGGTCGAGAAAAATAAAGATAGATTAGCATATTTTTTCGAAGCTTATCTAAGGGAAAAAAAATGTTAGTTCTGTTTGATAAGAGGTGCAGGTTTTATGATACTAAATTCGTCTATCATGTTAACTCAATTAGACTGCTTTTATAACTTGCTTTTTCAGTTTTAACTGATGTATCAGTTTCAATAACT
Source organism: Primula vulgaris (assembly GCA_963920805.1). Taxonomy (NCBI): domain Eukaryota; kingdom Viridiplantae; phylum Streptophyta; class Magnoliopsida; order Ericales; family Primulaceae; genus Primula; species Primula vulgaris. Next base: position 5,444,083 of record OY987213.1, read on the forward strand.
AATGTTGACATTGTCAATTGTTTTTCATGTTATGTTTATGTTTCCATAATAACTGTTGGTGTCCCCGCACAGCTAAAATGATCAAAACTCAAGTTTAATTTGCTCAATCATCATATATTTGCGTGACTATGTTTCTCTTCCATCCAACAGATCATGCGTTTCCAAACAAGTATTTTACATCCCAATGCCGGCTTTTTTATATTTTAGTCACTTCTATTATCAAATCGTTTTCATTAAATCATATGTACTTTCATTTTTTTCCTTAAATCACTTGTACTTACACATTTGTCACGGTCCGCTATCTTCTCCGTCATTTCGCTCACAGAAATTTAAACACGTGACCGCACGTGACCAACTTCCGTTAACGGCAGGGCCACTTTAGTCATTTTCTCTCGAATAAAAAAATAAAAGAAAACTAACCTTAATAAAGTTTACATTTTATTAAAAAAAACATTTATCAACATATACAAACATAAAAAACATCGTCTCTGTTTGTATATGGGAGAGAGACGATGTTTTTTTGTGTGAGAGTATTATAGCAGAGCATTATATGATATAGATGATATTTTTTATTTTTTTATATGTTGGTAAATGCTTTTTTTAATAAAGGAAAAACATTATTAAGGTTATTTTTTTTATATTTTTTTATCCGAGTCATTTAAGAGAGAAAATGACTAAAGTGCCCCTGCCGTTAACGGAAGTTGCTCACGTGCGGTCACGTGTTTAACTTTCTGTAAGCGAAATGACGGAAAGGGTAGCGGACCGTGACAAATGTGTAAGTATAGATGACTTAAAGAAAAAAATAAAAGTATAAGTGACTTAATGAAAACGGTTTGATACTATAGCCGTACATGTACTAAAAAAAACAAAAAAAAAACAAAAAAAAACACCTTCCTATGCGTAATGTCTTTAACTATTTGCACTTCTATAGGCACTTTACACCTAAAATAGAAAAGAAAGTGTGTACTGAATCAACCACAGATTCACAATTATTAGGTAACAGGCTCTCGTTACACTTGTATAAAGAAGTAAGCAATTATAAACTGCAAGGCTTTTGGGTACACCAATTACTGTTTTAGGCTCCATCACCACCCTGAACAGTTCCACCCAAAGCTTCAACACTCTCGAGATGACCACTTTATCTTACACATCTTCTCTGCAACTCCTCCCTCGGAGAAGCACACATCTCTTCACATTACAATGTCTGCTTATTAGAGTTAAGGACACATCAATCATAGTTGGAAATAATTTAGGGAAAGTTAGCTGCAAATAATGCTATCGTACTACAGAGATACCGCATCAGAAAGAGTGCTATTGACAATTGTGTACACTTATGTATCGTTAGATTTCAAATTTGTAAACCAACCATTAAAAGTTGGTGACTCCTATAAGAAACGTTTGATAAAATAGGGTATACATGTTTTAAAAGGTGACAAAATAATACAAAAATATTTGGTTTTCTTAATTAGTTAAGTATTCAACATTATGGGTATTTTTGATTAGGTACACTAGGTGTACTAGGCTAGGAAATGTAGCGTTTGTGTACTACTTGCTAATTTTTGTAGGCTGGTGTACAAAATGGAAATAAAGTAATAGGGTGTGTAAAAGTGAAATTAACCCTCACAAAGATGTTTAATCATTTCAGTAAATAAATAAGGATTATGAAAAGGATACCTGGTCAAGTCCTTGTTGGGGTCGAACAGACGAACAATGAGAAAGACAGAAACTTAAACCGAGCACACACTCTTTGATAACGGAGTTCACCCAAATTGACTACGTCTCCGGGCCGCTACACGTGAGACTTAATATTATTATAATGAAGATTCCAATCGTAATCTAGTCTAGTTACAAGCTATGGTTCTCTCGCAAATAGAACTCTCTCACTTATAATATTCTCACAGTGATGTGTAAATGTGTAATTAAAATACAAGATATTGGGGCATATAAATAGAACCCTTAGTGGGTCATATTACAATTTCAGGCGATGTGGGATAATTAGAAAACATGGCCAAACCTCATTTGGCTCCACAACTCAACAATCTCCCACTTGGAGTCAAATGTCGAGTACTTCAAAAGAACTTCAATTATCCCCGACCACCGAACTCACTGTGCTCCACCGAGCAGTGTGCTCCCATCGGCATCCTTGTATAGTAATCGATACTCTTCCGTCATCGGCGAGTACCCATTCTTCCAGTGTAGCGACGACCCTGAGTCTCATGCTCGGAGTCCCACTGAGGTTGCACACAGCCTCAGTTTGTCGATTGTAACAGTCTTCGTTAGCATATCGGCGGGGTTCTTAGCGCCCTCAATCTTTTCTAGCGCGAAGATTCCATATTCTAGAACAACCCGTATAAAATGGTAACGAATCTGTATGTGCTTGGTGTGTGAATGGAATACAGGATTCTTAGCTAGCTGAACTGCACTTTGACTATCACAGTGCAGAACTCCCTTGTCGGTTTTCTGACCGAGCTCCTTTAAGAAACCTTGCAACCAAATCATCTCTTTGCTTGCTTCCGTCACCGCGACGTATTCAGCCTCTGTGGTCGACAATGCAACAATCTTTTGCAACTTAGATGTCCAACTCACAGCAGTACCACCGTAGGTACAAACACATCCCGTTGTGCTCTTTCGGCTGTCCAGATCACCTGCCATGTCAGCATCCACATAGCCGTGCAGGCCTTCCGAGGTCTTTCGGAAACATAATGCCGAACTCACGGTACCCGAGAGATATCTCAATATCCACTTCACAGCTTCACAATGGTGCTTTCCTGGGTTACTCATGTAACGACTGACAACTCCCACTACATGGGCAATGTCCGGTCTTGTACACACCATAGCGTACATCAAGCTACCAATTGCTGAAGCGTAGGGTATGTTCGACATACGATCATTTCCTTCCTCGTCTGAGGGTGATTGTTTCTTCGACAAGCTAAAGTGTGCGGCTAGCGGTGAGCCTACAGCTTTGGCATCACTCATGCTAAAACGTGCCAACACTTTCTTCACATACTCGGCTTGCGACAGATACAGGGACCCATCCCTTCCTCGGGAAATCCTCATACCGAGGATCTGATTTGCGGCTCCCAAATCTTTCATCTCGAACTGTTTCGCCAACTGTTGCTTAACCTTGTTAATCTCAACAAGGATCGACCCGGCGAGCAACATGACATCTACGTACAACAGTAGTATGACGTACGAAGAGTTCACAAATCTCTTCACGAAACAGCAGTGATCACTATCACTTCTTTCGAACTCGGTATCCACCATGAAACTGTCAAACTTCTTATACCACTGCCGTGGTGCTTGTTTTAGCCCGTACAAGCTCTTCCTCAGTTTGCAGACCAGTTTCTCTTTTCCCTTTTCGGCAAACCCTTCAGCTTGCAGCATGTAAATTTCTTCTTCTAGATCTCCATGGAGAAAGGCAGTTTTCACATCTAACTGCTCAAGATGAAGATTCGCATTTACAACAATGCTCAACAATAGCCGAATAGTTGTCAACTTTAAGACTGGTGAAAAGATCTCGGTGTAGTCAATTCCTGTCTTTTGCTGGAACCCTTTGACTACTAATCGTGCCTTATACCGTTTCGAGCCATCTTGTTCCTCCTTTAGTCGGAACACCCATTTGTTGCTCAGTACCCTTTTTCCCTTGGGCAGTTCGGCTAACTGCCAAGTCACATTCTTCTCAAGTGGCTTCATCTCATCCTTCATCGCGAGCTCCCACTTGCTCGAGTCTTTCAGCTCCAGAGCTTCATTTCTACTTTCGGGCTCTCCTGCGTCACTGAGCAGTATGTAATGCACGGAAGGAGAGTATCGGGCAGGAGGTCTCTTCTCACGATGACCTCGGCCCAATTCAGGTCGGGGAGTTTGGGACAGCTCCTCTTCCTCTTCCTCTTCCTCTTCAGCATCTGCTGGTCGGTTGTCGAGCACCACTGGCTCATCTTCAGTGTCATTTTCCAACTCCATTCTTGGAAACGCATTCATGTCGACCATACCATTTTCCTCGGACGGGAGCGCATCTTCTTCCACCACAACATTGTGTCGATGTTTGTACAAGATGCTTTCGTTGAAGATGACATCCTTGCTGCGAATGATCCTCTTCACTTGACCATCCCAGAAGCGATATCCGAACTCAGCTCCACCGTACCCCACAAAGTAACAAACTTTGGATTTCGAGTCAAGCTTGGTATGATCATTTATGTCGACATGGATATATGACAGACAACCGAACACTCGCAAGTGTTTATAAGAGATAGGCTTTCCTATCCACTCTTCTTCGGAAATTCTCTTTTCTATTGGCACTGAGGGTCCGCGGTTAATGAGGTAAACCGTCGTGCTTACTGCATGTGCCCACAACGCTTTGGGCAACCCACTTTGCAGTCTCATACTCCTAGCACGCTCATTGATTGTTCGGTTCATTCGCTCGGCCATGCCATGCTGTGGCGTTCTTCGGATGGTCTTCTCCATTCGAATGCCTCCCTGAGCACAGAACTCTACGAACTTCGCATCAATGTACTCTCCGCCGTTATCGGACCTCAAACACTTGAGTTTATTCCCGGTCTCTAGTTCGACCATGGCCTTCCATTCTTGAAATTTCTTAAACACCTCAGACTTGTGTTTCAAGAAATAGACCCATGTTTTCCTCGTCGAATCATCGATGAAGGTCACATAGTACTGAGATCCTCCCAGTGAGGTTAGTGGAGATGGTCCCCATACGTCTGAGTGGACCAGTGCTAGCTTCTCCTCCTTGGGAGCTTTTCCACCTTTCCGGAAGCTCACTTTCTTCTGCTTCCCGAAGATGCAACCTTCGCACATGTCGAGGTTGACAGACTTCAAGCCTGAAAGTTTGCTGTCCTTTGCTAACACCTTCATCCCCTTCTCACTCATGTGACCCAACCGTCGATGCCACAGTTCCGAGCAGTCTTGCGACACAGCTGCCGCAATTGTACGCTCCTCATCGGTCATGTACAGCGTACCGACCTTACTCCCTCGGGCTATCACCATAGCTCCTCGTGAAACTTTCCAAGCTCCACAGCTAAACGAAATGGAGTGTCTTTCGGCGTCGAGTTGACCTACTGAGATCAGATTCTTGGTCAACCTCGGAACATGCCTTACTTTCGTCAGCTTCCATACCGATCCGTTTGGAATGCGAATCTTCACATCGCCCATTCCAACAACATCCAACGCTTCTCCGTCGGCCAGATACACTTTACCGAAATTACCCGCATGGTAATTTTCGAATAAATCCTTATGAGGGGTTGTGTGAAATGATGCCCCAGAGTCTAGAATCCACGAATCTATATCCCTCTATTCGGCAAGCATTAAGCAGTCTTCCGAATCCTCGTCGTTCGCAAAATTAGCCACGTGATCACGGCCGGTACCCTTCTTCGGCTGCTTGCACTCATGACTGAAGTGCCCCATACACTGGCAGTTATAGCATCGAAGATTCTTCTTACTTCGATCACTATATTTGCTGCCTCGGCTTTGCCCTCTTCTACCTCGGGATTGTGAACGTCCTCTAACGTCCCATACCCTGGCCTTACCCCGGTCTCTTGAACCCACGTTCAAGGCTGCTCCGCTTGAGCATTCACCCATGTCTAATCTTCTGAGTTCCTCAGCGAGTATTTGATCTCGGATGCCGTTGTAAGTCAGTTTCTCTTTTCCAATTGAGTTGCTAACAGCAGCTCGCATGAATTCTCAACTGTTCGGTAAAGATGCTAGCAGTATAAGGGCTCTTACTTCGTCTTCAAAAGTTATCTCCACCGCATCCAACTGATTTATGGTGTCGATGAACTTGTTCACGTGACTCGCGACAGGTGTCCCCTCAGCCATGCGTAGGTTAAACAACTTACGCATGAGATGTACCTTGTTGTTCGCGGATGGTTTCTCATACATGTCGGTGAGGATCTTCATCTTCCCCATCGTCGTCGTCTCTCTTGCGACGTTATGTGCTACACTCCTAGATAGTGTTAGGCGGATCACTCGCAACACTTGTCGGTCTAAGAGTTTCCACGCCTCCTCGATGGTCGTGGTCGGCCTTTCCTCAAGGAGAAGTGGCTGATGCATCTTCCTCCCGTAAAGGTAGTCCTCTATTTGCATTCTCCAGAATGCGAAGTCCTTCCCGTCGAACTTATCGATCCCGTATGCGGTTCTGTCTTCTTTGCATACACTCTTTGATAACGGAGTTCACCCAAATTGGCTACGTCTCCGGGCCGCTACACGTGTCACTTAATATTATTATAATGAAGATTACAATCGTAATCTAGCCTAGTTACAAGCTATGGTTCTTTCACAAATAGAACTCTCTCACTTATAATATTCTCACAGTGATGTGTAAAAGTGTAATTAAAATACAAGATATTGGGATATATAAATAGAACCCTTAGTGGGTCATATTACAATTCCAGGCGATGTGAGATAATTAGAAAATATGGTCAAAACTCATTTGGCTCCACAACTCAACAGTCATGCTATGCTTTCCTTCATAAATTCGTAATTGACCCCATCAGGAATAACTTCTTCTGCACAGTAGCTAGCTCCTCCTGCCCAGGCCTGTTTAAGAAACTAAAACAGCTTATAAATAATTTTCTGAAATAGTGTTCAACTATAAAAGTTTAATTGATAATCAGATCAACTTATTTGACTTTTTTATGAGCAATCCTGCTTCTTGACACTCTTTCTTGGCGGAGCTAGTTTCAGTGATTATTTTAGAAAGCTTTTGCTAATTCGAGCTTGTCAGCACTTAAAAGATAGAATGTGATTTGATGTTAGCCGTGTTTCAGATAAATTATTCTTTTAGAGACAAAAGAAACTATATCTGCTTCTGATTATATGATTGACTGTTGCTCCTCATCTGTAATTCTGTATGTATTAGTATCTGACGAAATTATTTTAGGTGTCAATGTGTTTCGTTATATGATTTGATTTTTTGAAAACACAAGTTTATTTATACATGATGATAACATAACTCTGATAAGGAGTTGCTTTTTAGTTTTGGATACACATTGATATGAGAGGTTTTGTTCACTCATTACTGTATGAGTTGTGATTGAAATATGTTCTTCATGTATAATTTTTTATAAATTAGTGTTTTATTCGAAATTATATTAGGTATTGGTCTGTTTTACTGTATGATTAGATATTTTAGGAAACAAGAGTTTTATATGCTATTGAAATTTGTGTGATTGTGAAGCTTACCGCAAAAATAAAACTGAGCTTATTAACTGCAACCAAACAGCGCATAGTAGTTTAGATTGTTGCTCAAAAGTCCCAATTGTAAGATTGCATTCGATAGATTCAGCTCAGCTATTGTATTGTAGGTGCTTGTGTAAAAAAACCCATCTTGCTTAAAAGATGCAACCAAACATGCTCTATGTCAAATCAAACATACACCTCATACGCGTATCTAACAAGAAGGCGGTTGAAGCTGCTTCAATCTCCGTACAGCTTGCTTCATTGTAGGCCGAGTAGAAAGAGATTCAACTGTACAGACAACTGCCAGGTGTAAAACCTCGACCAGGTCGTCATGTGGGCCGACTTCCCACAAACAGCCTTAGTGGTCCGATACTAATACATACAGAATTACAGATGAGGAGCAACAGTCAATCATATAATCAGATCAATCAGCCCCATTAGGGGCAAAATAATCATTGTCGCATCATTATGCATATACAAAATCATGTGCTAATATTTTTCACATATATTAAAATACACCTTATTTAATTCGATTCTAAGAATCTAACATAATTTCAAAAGATCATAATGCATACAGATTTACATAATTAACATTGTCCTGTCATCATCATGCATACCAGCCTATCAGGCTATCAGCATATACAAATAACAGTAATAGGTACAAAGTTTTGTCACGTATGGTAAAACTAACTTACATAATTTCAAAAACTAATGCCTAATATAACTTCCGGGTCAAACAACTCAACAAAAATTATGACGTATATATGAATCGAAGTCTTTTAGGTTTGAATAGAAGCTTCACTCATGAGAAAATCCATTTCATATCATTTCAATCTCTCACATATGTAGTAAAACAAACCTAATTCAATTTCGACAAGGAGTAATATAATTTCCATAAATAACACCTCATACAATTTCGATTCATAAAATGTAACAATATTTCCTCATATAATATCTTCTAGCGCTTGAATAGAAGCCTTCGCAGCATTTTTAAAGTGGCAGTTCTGCACCCAAAAACTCTGACTTTGATCAGTTACTCACAAACACACATGTTGCAATAGTAACAACATACAAGCACCATTAGATAACAAAACAAGAAAATGGCCAAGATAGTTCAGACTCTTCAGACATTGCAACAAATACCTTAAGAGCTTCCAAATTAGAACTAGAAACAGATATCTCCTCCTGAATTAGAGAAACCCTAGCCTGTAAATAGTAAATATTAGTGATGCACATACACAACTTACATGTAATGATGTCTTGTTGTTGCTTCTGTAATGCGGAATCAACTACTGATAAAAGAACACACAAAAAATTAAAAATGCTCTGCAAGTACAGACTCCTCATAACCACATCATAAAAGCTATGCATGACTAACATTTCTAATCATAAAACATATTCAATTCAATAATTGATATAATTCAGCAAGAAAAAAATATTCTAAGAATTTGGACATACACACCTCTGTAACTCCTTTCCCAGAGAAGCACACATCTCTTCACACTGCAAAGTCTGCTTGTTCCCAGTTAAGGACACATTAACTGTAAAATATTAATTATTGCATATAAAGCTACCACAGTAAAAGATGCACTGCACGACAGAGAGGGTTAATCACAGTTTTGAAATCCAAACACTAAAAGTTGCATATTAGTACAGTAACCTATCATTTTGTCATTTCTCTCGCTTTCTGTACACTACTTAGGAAAAATAACATAGTTTGGTGACAAAAACTGAAAATATAAACTATTTGATATAAGAATCTTTGGTTTTCTTAAGTAATACCCAGCCCATGATTTCACTGTTTTCAGTTGGAAATTCACTAAATCACTGAGAAATGTAACTTCAGTGTACTAATAGCAACGCTGGTGTACCAAAACGAAAACAGATGATAGGTTAGTGTGTAAACGTGTAATTAACCCTCACATAGATGTTTAATCAGTTCAGTAAATAAGTATGGATTTTGAGAAGGATATCTGGTCAGGTCCTGCAATGCAATTCCTTCTTTCACAATTGACTCCATCAAGAATAACTTCCTCTGCAAAGTAGCTAGCTCCTCCTGGGAATGTTAAAAAGAATGAACAGCTCATGAAATAATTTTCTGAAATAGTATTTAACAACATAACTTTTATTACCGGTGATAGGAAATTAACTTACCTGCTTATGAGAAAATTGTGCTTCTTGGCACTCTTTCTCGGTGGAGCTGATTTCAGTGATGATTTCAGCAAGCTTTTGGTCAATAGGGATTATTTCAGCACGAGATAGTTCTTGTCCAGCTTTAAAAGGTATAATGTAAAATGATGTTAGTCTTTTGTGAGATAAACACCGCTTATAGAACGAAAAGAAACAGACTGCCTTTAATATACTAATGCACTTCAAATGAATTCATCGATGCATATACTCTAGTTTAGTGGAAGTTTAAGTAACATTCCCAAACAAGAGACGTGTAGAACTTTAATTGTCTTAGAATATTAGCCAAAATACTAGCTGTTTAACAATTGTAATATAAAGACCTATAAATGAGTATACAAACCATCTTTAGTAGACTTTCCAGTACAATCGCCTACAGAAAAGGCCTGGGCTGTTTCCTCTTGAAATTCCCTGCACCAAAGAGTATATGGACCCCAAATACTAATCAGTTTAATCGACTCTAAAGACTTTGTACCAAGTTTAAAGAAGCGGTAATTTTCCAGGAATACGCTATAATCAATCTAAAGACAGAAAAGAAGAGGCTGGGAAAGACTTAACCTATAGTACTGTAAACAATTTTTTAGCAAGGAACCTTTTTAGGTTATTGTTTTAATTTTAATTTAATTATAAACTGCAAGCTATGAAAAACATTTTAAATCTGTAAAAGATACAGGTTAGAGAAAAAAATCATAACCACATACTCAAGGTGAAAAAACCTCGGGATCCACATAAGCAGTGACTCGGAGATGTCGACCTTGGATCCTATCATATAAATATGAGTAACACTATTGTAGACCGGGTCTACTAAAAATGTGGACGTGGCAACCACTAAAAACCCAACACATATGTGAGAACCCTAAAATAACTACCCTAAATTTAATTTGAAATTAAAACTAAATTATTCTATTGGTTGCCACACCCTTAAAAAGTGTAGACCAGGTTCATACAAGTGTTTCTCTATAAATATTATGCACACTGGTAACATATTTTCCTTTCATAATAATGTAACTGTGCGGATAGAGTATCTAACGTTTTTAATAATGATAAAAAGCATTCTCTGCTGCCAAGATATCAAACAAAGAGTTGCTTAAACGGATTGATTGTGAAGATGACTTGAAGAAAACGTAGTTAACAACCTAAATAGAAAATGCATAAATATTAAGTTTCTAGTATTGTTTAGCTACATCTACTAAAGGTCAGAATTACAAGAATACAAATTTATACACACTAACATTATATCAGCATTGAGCTTGTACATTTTGTTGATGAATTCATCTCTGCACAGAAATCAAAACTTTACTTACAAATCTATAGTGTGCTCATGAAGCTTCCAGTTCTCTTACTTCAAAATTACATCAATTCGTAATCTATATCTAAAGTGGAAATTCTGTACCTTAAAGCTCCTTCACTGTGATCAGTTGCTCAAAAACACACATGTTGTAATAGCAACATCATACAAGAACCATTAGATAACGAAATGAGAAAATGACTAAACTAGTACAGACATTGCAACAAATACCTTAAGAGCTTCCAAATTAGAACTAAAAACAGATACCTCCTCCTGAATTAAAGAGACCCTAGCCTGAAAATAGTAAATATTAGTGATGTACATAAACAACTTAGTCTAGAATACATGTAATCATGTCTTGTTGTCACTTCTGTGATGAGGAATCAACTATGTTGGTTACTGATAAAAGAACACATGTCAAAATGCTCCGTAAGTACAGATTCCTCATAGCCGCATCATAAAAGTTATGCATCACTAACATTTCTAATCATAAAACATATTTAATTCAACAATTAATATAATTTCGGCAAAAATGTAAATATGCTAGAAATCGAGGTAACCAAACCCCTAGAGTTTTAGAAGCTTCATTATACATTTTTTACATTCATATATAAAACTGTGCTACAGATTTTAATATTGTTAGACCTTAATACTATAGATGAACTTTCAAAAAAATTGCATCAACTTTGTGCAAAAAAAATTCCCCCCATGGCACATTACCTCGCGAGACAAGAAACAACTGTAAAGTTACTTCCTAAACAGAGATTTATTGTCACTATGTATAAAGAAACTTACCTATCCTAAACAACTCAATCATAGAGTGAAATAGACCAGCACCAACTATAACTTCGACAAACACTAATGCATACATAATTATGCATAGCGAAAAATATCCAAGCAAATGATGAGATACGATCAGACCAACCGATAATTTACATAGTTGTCACTGTTCTGTCATCATGCATACACAAAATTGGACGGAGATCCCCTGCCATCACAAGATAGACAGATACAATATCAGTCTATTAACCTCCGCAATCCGCATAATTTAAGGATAGTTCAGACAGATTTATAAATCGAATTTTGCGGTTTTAAATAACAGCAACTAGCAATACATATAAAAACATTGACACGAGTCAGTCTACTAATCTACATGGTTTTAGGTCAGTCTAGACATGAATTTAATAGAAATTTTCCAGGTGTTAAGAAACAGAAACTAGCAATACACATCCAAACATAAACTGATCATTATTATGGTTCCTTCCTATTAATCGCAGAGGATCTGTTTCCCACAAGATTATGGGGGAACACTTTTCACTTATTGTATAAGTAGTTAAACAGAACACACCTAACATAGTTTCGAAAAACAACACCTAACCTAATATAATTTCGATTCATAAAAACTGAGTCATAAAATTTCGCGAAAAAATCACTACACCTAAAAAAAATTGATTAAAAAATGAGTCCTTATTAGAGCTTTATTATCATCATTTTTAAACAAACTTTTATATCCAAAAATATTAATCATATTGTGAAACGGTGTCAAATACTAATACATACAAAACTACGGATGGGGACCAATCGATACCATACGGAACAAAATTATCAATGTCGCGTCATAATGCATATAAAAAATCATATCTGAACATTCTCCACATATAGTAAAACAGACCTAATATATTTTCGGCAAATTACAACTTGAATAATTTCAATTCATAAAAAACCTAATAAACACTGAAAAGATCATAACGCACAAGTAGTTACATAATTCTCATTGTCATGTCATCATACACGAACGAATAACAATACTATATGCCAACATTTATCACATATAGTAAAACAGACCTTATAAATTTCGAAAAATAACTCCGAATAAAACTTTGATTCACAACAAGTGACGTATTTTCGACAAAAAATATAATCCAAATATACCAAATTAATATGTATTTATATTAAACACCAAAAACAAGAAGAAACAGACCTCATATAAATTCAACAAATAACATCTCATAATATTGAATTAAAGTAGTTATCATATAAGATCCCTTTGAAATCTTTTTGAGCCTCTTCGCCTTTAGCCCAACTATACTCTGATCTGCTTTTATATATAAATATATATGATTCTATAAATAGACACCAAAGTAACACGAGAAGAAGAGAGATAGTGATATATATATATATATATATATGTATGTATACGTACATATGTGTATATCTATATATATAGAGAGAGAGAGAGATGAATTGCTTCTTCGGATCACTCTCCGACGCCATTTTTATCCATAATTTGTTATTATTGCTACTATTATTAATGGGTTTTTTCTTTGTGAAAAATTAATTTTCGCGCTTAAACAGTGTGTATGTATGATCTACGTGTAGTGATTTCATTTGACAATAAATATTACTCTAAATGGGTGTAAATTAGAGCGCGACTAATTTTTATTTTATTTTTTCTTGAATTAAAAGACCGCAACTAATTAGCGGAAAACTTGCATTTTCGTAAATGATTCATGATTGTAGTCGAAGTAAATTTGGTAAATATTTGGGAAATGACTTTTAATGATTGATGCCACGTTTATTTTGTCTATTTTTTTTTTTAATTAAATATTCGTTAAAAAGGAAGACATTCGACAGAGTTAATTGCCAAAACGTCAAAACAAACAAAACATAACATAAATCTAATTCATCGGTAGCTTGTCTCCTATCAAAATTGCTCGGACAGATCTAGCCAGTTCACGAGCCACCACTCTAACGTTGAAACGAAAGTAGTTGGAATGCATCCTACGTAAGAATAGGAAGTGGTCCATCGGGCGACTGAATGCGATCAAGAGTTATTAACTCTGTCAATTTCCTCGATTTTCCACTTTTCAACTTTCTCTAACTCCGCTAGACAATCCATTTTGCCTATTTCAACCGTCGCATACTCACATTACTTGTCATCACTAACAATGGTGTATTGTTGGAGGTGATATTAATAAATACATTAGTCTATGAAGCATGTGTACTTAAATAATGGTCGTGTACGCAAAACGAATATGTAAAGGCACTCAATACGGCTAATACAAACATGTAGGCAATAAATACTTAAAATAATTAAGGATAATGCCAATTAAGATAATTATTAACTATGAATTGAGTTCTATGGCATGTTTGTGTGTAGCAATATTTGGGTTGTTTTTAGTTTTTTTTCCTACTATTTCTTATATTTTTTATTTGAACAAAAATACATTAATATCCGTTGTACTTATACCATTAAAATTTTAAAATTATTGTATTATTGGGGTTGGATCATATTGTACTAGTGCTCAGTATTCCGGGCAGCAAACGATCTAAATCGTTCATGAACAACCTTGTGTTCGGCTCACTTAAAACTCGATTTGTTTTTGTTTGTTTACTAATGAGTCGGGCATGAGCAAATTAATAAGCCTTGTGAACAAAGTTGAACTCGTTTAAAATCTCGTTTAATTATTTTAATATTTTTTTCATAAATATTCATGCTTATATACGTAAAATTTATAAGATAATCTTCATGGTCGATCTTCATTTGAAGTATGAGATTTATTTTTTAAAACTGAATCTATAATATATTTAAAGCTAGAACTCACAATAGTAAATTATATTATTTCTTACTGTAGCATATATTTTAGCTAAATTAAAAATATATTTAACTGAAACGATGTTAAATGTGTTTGAAACATGTTTAGAAAAGGTCCGTGAACAGATTTGGTCCGAGCTCGTCTATAAATGAGTCGAGGGTATGAATAAAATTTTAGTACTCGTTTAGTTTATGAATCGAGCTTGAACAGAACTAGACTTGATTCCACTTGACTCGTTTGCAGCCCGAAGTATACGTATTTGTGATTCAAGTAGGGACGATAAATAGTCGATTCTTTTAAGGAAAATATAAACCAAAATTATTAAAAATAATTTGTTTGGTTCAGTTTGATTTGGACCAAATTAGTGACTGAAATCAAACTAAACCAATAAAAATTGGTTTAGTTTGGCTTGATTCGGCCGGTTTGGGATAACATATAAAAATATCAAAATAAGGCTATAAGAAAATTTAGCTCAAGAACTTATAACCATATTTTTTTGTAACATTTTATGTTTATATTTTTTAAAATAATATATAAGATATATAAATATATTATAGATAAATATATATAAAAGTAAATGGTTCGGTTGGGTTGTAGACTTTGAAATCGTAATTTAAACCAATTAAATTAGGGAGATGTTATGTTATATGAACATCAATTTAGACATTAATTTAGATATTTTTTTGTAAAAACCCTCTAAATCAATATTTTATTAATGTAAATATACACGGTTTCACGACGGAAACACAAATATGCGTTTTTGTTTTTCGAGATGTACAAGGACATGTTTTGAATTTTTAAATTTTACCGTAATTTCCAAAACATGTTATTATACATCTCGAGAAAAAAAAATACATATTTGTGTTTACGTCGTAAAACCGTGGAGATTTGTTTTAATAAAATATTGATTTGGAGAGTTTTTGTAAAAAAAAATGTTCAAATTGATGTGTAACTTGATGCGAATGTAACCTCCGCTAAATTAAATAGGTTTCGAAATTTTAAGCCGAACCAAAAGAATAACTAATTGGTTTGGTTTAGTATTAAATCGGTTTGGTTTATATATATCATTCCATTATATTATAATAATCCAACCTAAGTCAAATAAGACCGTCTAATTTAGCCATTTTTTTCCAAAACACCCCTACACCTTTATATTAATTACAATAATAACATAATACAATAGAAATATAAAAACTAAAAACTAATAAAACTATTTATCACTCTTTAACAACCAAACATTCTTTTAAATTTTAAACTATATTTTTTTTATTATACACATATTTATATCATAATTATACCTATTTTCTATATTTTTATTGCATTACGCGCCGCACACGCAACGCATGGGAAACGATTACTAGTATATATATATATAGATAAATATATAGAGATATGAGAATTAGTATAGAACAGTTAGGCTATATGACTGGTTTACAACCCGTTAGCATAAAAAAAGTGTCAAATGCATAAAAAATAAATTATGATTAATATTTAAGTTTAGGGTAAGACTCTCTAAAATTGTATATTTTTATTTGTATTTTTGTAAAATTTATTTTTAATTTATTAAATTTTAATTCGTTGAAAATAGAAAAAATAAATTAACATAGACTGCTGTGTTATAAATAATAAAATAACCGACTGTTGCAACGATGTGTATATATATATATATATACTAGCGGACCTGCCCACCCGATGGGTGTGAATCCAAAAAAAATATATGTAACCCGTTATGGTAGAATTTTTAATGAAGGGAGAAACAATTAAAATAGTACGTGTAGGAGAGAGAGCAAATTCTTCGATGAAAATAAAGTGGAATCCCGTTTCAGGAGAGAGGGAGAGAAGAGAGAGAAATAAGGATTGTTGAACCATGGGGTTCAATAATTGATTTTGATTATAACTTTGATTATGTTTTTAATGATTTTACGATTTCTCTATTTCGATGATATAATGCTTGTTTTTTCCATCTCTATTTCTCTATTTCTATCTCTATTTCTCTATTTCTCTATTTCGATGATATAGAGCTCGGAAAAACGAAGTCACAGGTTCAAGCGGAACCAGAATCGGAGCTAAAACGAAGGAGTTATGGGCTTTCGAAGAAGACCGAAAAAAAAACTGCCAGAAGAACAGACGACCGATCGACTGGATAAAAACGACCGATCGTTTTTAGTCCAAATTCTTCCAGTGAGCAGGTCGAAAAAACGACCGATCGTTTTTTCAGAAACGACCGATCGTTTTCTTGGAAAACGACCGATCGGTAGAAAACGACCGATCGTTTTCTACAGAATTCGAAAACAGCTTTTCAGCTTTTTCTGGAAAATAGCTTAAAACAGCCTCAACCACTTCTAACGGTCATAACCCAGAAAAACAGACCTTTGGTCTACATATACAAGCTCAATCTCTCTTCCAAACCACCAATTAACACACTAATTATCATGCTTCAATCCCTATATACAAAACCCTAAATATCACCATTTTGGTGTATATATTCAAAAGAGGGAAAATTGAAGAAAAAGAGAGTAAAGCTCAACCATCATCATTCTCACCAATTAGCTTATTTAGAAGCAATTAAAATAGTGAGTGCAGTTACATTGATTGTAACAATTTTGTAAAGAGTAAAATATAAACTCATTTGTGAGCGAGTGATCGGGTAGAGGCTTTGTAAGCTTAAAAACTCTAGGTCTTTTCATTTCGGGATACTCATAAAGTGAGGGGGAGCTCAATCGGTTGATTAGCTCGATAGGATTTGTAATAATCCGCAAGGAGATTTTTAGTGAAATACTCGGTAGTACCGAGAAGAGGACGTAGGCCGTTTGCCGAACCTCTATAAAATCACGGTGTCATTTTTTTTCCTTGCTTTTACTTTCCTCAAATATTTTATTGCTTAGTTTATTGCTTGCGTTTAGTAATTCTAGCAATTCTTTATCTTTTGTTAAACGCAATAAGCTTAAATTTGCATAAGTTGGGTTACTAGTTGCGCTTAGATTTTAATTAGGCGAAAAGCGCCAAAAACCTATTCACCCCCTCTAAGGTTTAGCCACACGGGCCAACAAGGATGGTAGTTTATGATTTTAATTATTAAACGTTCGATTAGATAAGAGCCAGAGAAGTTATTTTTTATTATTTTAAATTTTAAATCATGAGCGTTTTGGGTATTTTTGTAATTTGTATAATGGTTTTTAGTAATTATTTGTTTCAAAAGGCAACAGGGCCTGCACATTACTCATTTCTCTCTCAATAATAACCCGCGTACCAATTAATTTCGAAATGGTTTGGATTAACTTGTTCCCCAGTCACTATCACGCACACAAATTGCGTGTCTATATAATAAGACTACTCCTCACCCCCAATTTACCATTTCAAAATTCAAATCCTTTCTCTCTCTAAAAAAACCCCAAAATAATGGAGTTTACCATTGAGAAGCTTGCTCTAGAATTTCCTCAGCTGGATATAGATGAGCTGGTAACTCTCTCTCTATTCATATATGTATATATATTTATCTAACCATTGTTACATTAATATTATGTTTATTCTAAATTTTTAGGACCTGATTAAATCGAAGTTAACTGAGTTGGAGAACACAAGCAGTGAAGGTTACGCTGTTCTGTTAATATTATTTAATTTAATTCATTTGGACGAATTTATCTTATTTTAGTTTTGTTAGTCTGTTTAATTAAAGCATGTATGTATCTATTGTTGAGTTGTGGAGCCAAATGAGCTTTGGTCATGTTTTCTAATTATCCCACATCGCCTGGAATTGTAATATGACCCACTAAGGGTTCTATTTATATGCCCAAATATATTGTATTTTAATTACACCTTTACACATCACTGTGAGAATATTATAAGTGAGAGAGTTCTATTTACGAGAGAACCATAGCTTGTGTTTGAGCTAGATTACGATTGTAATCCTCATTATAATAATATTAAGTGCCACGTGTAGCGGCCCGGAGACGTAGCCAATTTGGGTGAACTCCGTTATCAAAGAGTGTGTGCTCGGTTTAAGTTTCTGTCTTTCTCATTGTTCGCCTGTTCGACCCCAACAAGTGGTATCAGAGCTCGAAACATCGATGGCGAAAAAAGACAGAACCGCACAGGGGATCGAGAGGTTCGACGGGAAGGACTTCGCATTCTGGAGAATGCAAATAGAGGACTACCTTTACGGGAGGAAGATGCATCAGCCACTTCTCCTTGAGGAAAGGCCGACCACGACCATCGAGGAGGCGTGGAAACTCTTAGACCGACAAGTGTTGCGAGTGATCCGCCTAACACTATCTAGGAGTGTAGCACATAACGTCGCAAGAGAGACGACGACGATGGGGAAGATGAAGATCCTCACCGACATGTATGAGAAACCATCCGCGAACAACAAGGTACATCTCATGCGTAAGTTGTTTAACCTACGCATGGCTGAGGGGACACCTGTCGCGAGTCACGTGAACAAGTTCATCGACACCATAAATCAGTTGGATGCGGTGGAGATAACTTTTGAAGACGAAGTAAGAGCCCTTATACTGCTAGCATCTTTACCGAACAGTTGAGAATTCATGCGAGCTGCTGTTAGCAACTCAATTGGAAAAGAGAAACTGACTTACAACGGCATCCGAGATCAAATACTCGCTGAGGAACTCAGGAGATTAGACATGGGTGAATGCTCAAGCGGAGCAGCCTTGAACGTGGGTTCAAGAGACCGGGGTAAGGCCAGGGTATGGGACGTTAGAGTACGTTCGCAATCCCAAGGTAGAAGAGGGCAAAGCCGAGGCGGCAAAGAGAGTGATCGAAGTAAGAAGAATCTTCGGTGCTATAACTGCCAGGGTATGGGGCACTTCAGTCATGAGTGCAAGCAGCCGAAGAAGGGTACCGGCCGTGATCACGTGGCTAATGTTGCGAGCGACGAGGATTCGGGAGACTGTTTAATGCTTGCCGAACAGAGAGATATAGATTCGTGGATTCTAGAATCTGGGGCATCATTTCACACAACCCTCAGAAGGATTTATTCGAAAATTACCATGCGGGTAATTTCGGTAAAGTGTATCTAGCCGACGGAGAAGCGTTGGATGTTGATGGAATGGGCGATGTGAAGATTCGCATTCCAAATGGATCGGTATGGAAACTAACGAAAGTGAGGCATGTTCCGAGGTTGACCAAGAATCTGATCTCAGTAGGTCAACTTGATGCCGAAAGACACTCTATTTCGTTCAGCTGTAGAGATTGGAAAGTTTCACGAGGAGCTATGGTGATAGCCCGAGGGAGTAAGGTCGGTACGCTGTACATGACCGATGAGGAGCGTACAATTGCGACAGCTGTGTCGCAGAACTGCTCGGAACTGTGGCATCGACGGTTGGGTCACATGAGTGAGAAGGGGATGAATGTGTTAGCGAAGGACAGCAAACTTCCAGGCTTGAAGTCTGTCAACCTCGACATGTGTGAAGGTTTCATCTTTGGGAAGCAGAAGAAAGTGAGCTTCCGGAAAGGTGGAAAAGCTCCTAAGAAGGAGAAGCTAGCACTGGTCTACTCAGACGTATGGGGACCATCTCTAGTAACCTCACTGGGAGGATCTCAGTACTATGTGACCTTCATCGATGATTCGACGAGGAAAACATGGGTCTATTTCTTGAAACAAAAGTCTGAGGTGTTTAAGAAATTTCAAGAATGGAAGGCCATGGTCGAACTAGAGACCGAGAATAAACTCAAGTGTTTGAGGTTCGATAACGGCGGAGAGTACATTGATGCGAAGTTCATAGAGTTCTGTGCTCAAAGAGGCATTCGAATGGAGAAGACCATCCGAAGAACGCCACAGCAGAATGGCGTGGCCGAGCGAATGAACCGAACAATCAATGAGCGTGCTAGGAGTATGAGACTGCAAAGTGGGTTGCCCAAAGCGTTGTGGGCACATGCAGTAAGGACGGCGGTTTACCTCATTAACCATGGACCCTCAGTGCCATTGGAAAAGAGAATTCCCGAGGAAGTCTGGATAGGAGAGCCTATCTCGTATTAACACTTGCGAGTGTTCGGTTGTCTGTCATATATCCATGTCGACATAAATGAACGTACTAAGCTTGACTCGAAATCCAAAGTGTGTTACTTTGTGGGGTACGGTGGAGCTGAGTTTGGATATCGCTTCTGGGATGGTCAAACAAAGAGGATCATTCGCAGTAAGGATGTCATCTTCAACGAAAGCATTTTGTACAAAGATCGACAAAATGTGGAAGAACAAGCGCTCCCGTCCGAGAAAAGTGGTATGGTCGACATGAATGCGTTTCCAAGAATGGAGTTGGAAAATTACACTGAAGATGAGCCAGTGGTGCTCGACAACCGACCAGCAGATGCTGAAGAGGAAGAGGAGCTGCCCCAAACTCCCCGACCTGAATTGGGCCGAGGTCATCGAGAGAGGAGACCTCCTGCCCGATACTCTCCTTCCCTGCATTACATACTGCTCAGTGATGCAGGAGAGCCCGAAAGTAGAGATGAAGCTCTGGAGCTGAAAGACTCGAGCAAGTGGGAGCTCGCGATGAAGGATGAGATGAAGTCACTCGAGAAGAATGTGACTTGGCAGTTAGCCGAACGGCCCAAGGGGAAAAGGGCACTGAGCAACAAATGGGTGTTCCGACTGAAGAAGGAACAAGACGGCTCGAAACGGTATAAGGCACGCCTAGTGGTGAAAGGGTTCCAGCAAAAGGCAGGAATTGACTACACCGAGATTTTTTCACCAGTCGTAAAGTTGACGACTATTCGGCTATTGTTGAGCATTGTTGTAAATGCGAATCTTCATCTTGAGCAGTTAGATGTGAAAACTGCATTTCTCCATGGAGATCTAGAATAAGAAATTTACATGCTCCAACCTGAAGGGTTTGCCGAAAAGGGAAAAGAGAAACTGGTCTGCAAACTGAGGAAAAGCTTGTACGGGCTAAAACAAGCACCACGGCAGTGGTATAAGAAGTTTGACAGTTTCATGGTGCATACCGGATTCGAAAGAAGTGATAGTGATCACTGCTGTTTCGTGAAGAGATTTGAGAACTCTTCGTATGTCATACTACTGTTGTATGTAGATGACATGTTGCTCGCCGGGTCGAGCCTTGTTGAGATTAACAAGGTGAAGCAACAGTTGGCGAAACAGTTCGAGATGAAAGATTTGGGAACCGCAAATCAGATCCTCGGTATGAGGATTTCTCGAGGAAGGGATGGGTCCCTGTATCTGTCGCAAGCCGAGTATGTGAAGAAAGTGTTGGCATGATTTAGCATGAGTGATGCCAAAACTGTAGGCTCACCGCTAGCCGCACATTTTAGCTTGTCGAAGATACAATCACCATCAGATGAGGAAGGAAAGGATCGTATGTCGAATATACCCTACGCTTCAGCAATTGGTAGCCTGATGTACGCTATGGTGTGTACAAGACCGGACATTGCCCATGCAGTGGGAGTTGTCAGTCGTTACATGAGTAACCCGGGAAAACACCATTGGGAAGCTGTGAAGTGGATATTGAGATATCTCTCGGGTACCGTGAGTTCGGCATTATGTTTCCGAAAGACCTCGGAAGGCCTGCACGGCTATGTGGATGCTGACATGGCCGGTGATATGGACAGCCGAAAGAGCACAACGGGATGTGTTTGTACCTACGGTGGTACTGCTGTGAGTTGGACATCGAAGCTGCAAAAGATCGTTGCACTGTCGACCACAGAGGCTGAGTACGTCGCGATGACGGAAGCAAGCAAAGAGATGATTTGGTTGCAAGGTTTCTTAGAGGAGCTCGGTCAGAGGACCGACAAGGGAGTTCTGTAATGTGATAGTCAAAGTGCAGTTCAGCTAGCTAAGAACTCTGTATTCCATTCACGCACAAAACACATACAGATTCGTTACCACTTTATCCGGGTTGTTCTAGAAGATGGAATTTTCGCGCTAGAAAAGATTGAGGGCGCTAAGAACCCCGCCGATATGCTAACGAAGACTGTTACAATCGACAAACTGAGGCTGTGTGCAACCTCAGTAGGACTCCGAGCTTGAGGCTCAGGGTCGTCGCTACACTGGAAGAATGGGTACTCGCCGATGACGGCAGAGTATCAATTACTATACAAGGATACCGATGGGAGAATTCTGCTCGGTGGAGTACAGTGAGTTCGGTGGTCGGGGATAATTGGAGTTCTTTTGAAGCACTCGACATTTGACTCCAAGTGGGAGATTGTTGAGTTGTGGAGCCAAATGAGGTTTGGCCATGTTTTCTAATTATCCCACATCGCCTGGAATTGTAATATGACCCACTAAGGGTTCTATTTATATGCCCCAATATCTTGTATTTTAATTACACCTTTACACATCACTGTGAGAATATTATAAGTGAGAGAGTTCTATTTGCGAGAGAACCATAACTTGTGTTTGAGCTAGATTACGATTGTAATCCTCATTATAATAATATTAAGTGTCACGTGTAGCGGCCCGGAGACGTAGCCAATTTGGGTGAACTCCGTTATCAAATAGTGTGTGCTCAGTTTAAGTTTCTGTCTTTCTCATTGTTCGCCTGTTCGACCCCAACATCTATAAGTGCTTTTTTATGCGGTGTTTTTGAACTGTGTTGAGCCAATTTTTCTAATGGAGTACAACAATTTCTATATATGCTAATAAAGCAATTTTAATATATATATGTATCTATATTTTCTTTTTTATGTGGTGTTTTTGAGTTATTTAAGTTTGATTCTGCAAATAGCTGAGTTTGTTTGTAAAATTTATGTAATACTCAGATACATAAGCAAACGTGACATTGTGTAAAACATGCATTAATTATCTGGTTTTTGGATAAATAGCTGAGTAATTGTTGTTGGAGTAATTTAATATGATTTTTAAAGAAATTCAGTTCATGATTACGTTTTATGAATGAATTATGTAAAATTTGGATATATATATATATGCTCTTCAATTGTTGTTAGAGTGAATTTAATTCGGTTTTGGCAGATATTTGAGTTTAAGATTACGTTATATGTGATTTTTGTAACAGATCTAGTAAAATAGCAAGCAAATTTGTATATGTGTACTTAAGTGATGTGCTCTGTTTTGTAATTAGCTGATTATGTATATATTTGTTTTTTGTTTTTTTTTGCAATTTATGTATATATTTGTAATTAACTGATTAATTGCTGCTCGGTGAGTGATATGCTCTGTTTCATCACTAGCCAATTTTTCCTGATACAACAATTTCTATATATATGTATCTATATGTGCCTTTTAAATTGGTGTTTTTGAACTTTGATGAACCAATTTTTCTAATACAACATTTTCTATATATACGTATATTTGTGTATCTATATGTGCCTTTTTATGAGGTGTTTTTTGAACTGTGATGAGCTAATTTTCTCTGTTGTTGAGTTATTTATGTTCGATTCTGCAAATAGCTGAGTTTATTGTACAATTTATGTAATACATGAGATATTAGTAAGTTGTGTAAACTATGCATGACTTATATGATTCTTGTAAAAATAGTTGATTAATTGCTGTTTCAGTCATTTTAATTCGATTTTTAAAAAAAATTCTGTTCATGATTACGTTATATTGGGTTATTTAGCAGATTTAGTGCAATTAGAAGCTAATGTATGTAGGTAGATATGCATTATTTATATAAATTTGGATAGATTGCTCTTCAATTGTTGTCAGAGTAAATTGAATTAGCCTTTTCAAATGTTAGAGTTTAAAATTAGGTTATGTGATTGTTTTAACAGATTTAGTACAATAGCAAGCAAATTTGTAGATGTGTACATAAGTGATGTGCTCTGTTTCGTAATTAGCTGATTATGTATATATTTGAGTTCTTTTCTGCAATTTATGTAAATATTGAGTTATATGATTTTTGGTTAATTAGCTGATTAATAGATTTTCGACTGACTTTAATTCGTTTTTTCATATATTTGAGTTCATGATCACGTTACATGTGATTAATGAGCCAGATTTAATGAAACAGAGAAGCAAATCTGTATGTGCATGGATGAATTATATGGTTTTTGGATAAATAGATGAAAAATTAATTGTTGCTGGAGTGATTTTAATTCTTTTTAAAAAAAACAGTTCATGATTACGTCATATGCATGAATGATATAAATATTTGATAAATAGCTCATCGATTGTTGTTCGAGTGTTTTTTTTATTCGTTTTTCTTCAAATGTTAAGAGTTTAAAATTAGGTTATGTGATTTTTTTAACAGATTTAGTACAATAGCAAGCAAATTTGTAGATGTGTACATAAGTGATGTGCTCTGTTTCGTAATTAGCTGATTATGTATATATTTGAGTTCTTTTCTGCAATTTATGTAAATATTGAGTTATATGATTTTTGGTTAGTTAGTTGATTAATAACTTTCCGAGTGAATTAAATTCGTTTTTTTTTCTATATTTGAGTTCATGATCACGTTACATATATGTGATTATTGAGCCAAATTTAATGAGACAGAGAAGCAAATTTGTATATCAATACTAATACTAGTAATAATAGTACACGTGTCATGCTCTGCCTGTTTCATTATGGAGTAATTACTTACAAAATAACTGTGGGTCACTTTAGATTCCATACATTATTTTTGAAATCTCTCTCTCTCTCCCCCATCAAAACAGACAATATGTATTCAATTTTATTCTTCTTCTTTTTTGCATTATTTTCTTTCATATATAGTCCCCTTCTATTGTGATTGTTAGAAATTAATCACGAATAGCGTGGGTCCGTCTGCTAGTATATACATATACGAACACACACATATTATATATAACAGATTTAGTACAATAGCAAGCAAATTTTGCATAGTTTTATATGAATTATACGCTTAGTTTGGTAATTAGCTAATTAGTTGTTGTTCCAGTGATTTCAATTTGAGTCTCTGTATATTTAAGTTCACTTTTGCAAATTAATAGATACATAAATTTGAATATATGTACATAAATTATATGCCCTGTGTCAGTATATAAGTAACACCAATTACTGCTTCAAAAAAATAAATATGTAACACCAATTACTTAAATATTTGGGTTCATTTATACAATTTATGTTACGTATGAGCATATAGTTACTGCTAGTACTTGAAATACGTACATGCTCTATTTCGAAATGAGAATTTAGCTCCTATTTGTGAGTGTACTAGTTTGTTATTTGATTTAGATAATAAAAGATACATCTATAATAAAAAGCTGGAGTTTGACTCAATTTACGTATGCTATGTTTTGTAATGAGCTGATTATGTTGCTGTTTTACTGTAAAATACTCCAGTTCATAACCAGTCTTAAAACTGTCAACTGATTCATATTATTAGAACAAAAGTAATTAAGATACTGATTATAATAAGAAGCGGCGGTAGAAAAATGACTAGTTTGAACAATTATTTAGTCTAAATTTTCAATTGTTAAAGGCCTGCTATTAACATTAAATTCCCAAAGTTTTGACCAAAGTTCATTGCCGACCTTGTAGTTTTGATTGCAACAATATCAGTTCATAAAATTTGATTAAGAGATAGATTTTGCTCCAAAATATATAAGGAAAATATGACATTTGATCCCATCTATAGTTTTCTCCGTCATATTAGAAACTACAAACGGCACAAGGTAGAAAATGATACAGTAGTATATAATCATAACTTTATAAAAATTTCCCCTTGATATTTTAAGACTACTTCATATAATATTTTTTTATATTAAAACGACTATATGGCTAAGATAATTACCGATAGCAAATAGCTGAGTTTATTGTACAATTTATGTAATACATGAGCAGTTACTGAGATACATAAGCAAATGTGTGAAATTGTGTAAACTATACATGAGTTATATGGTTTTTGTATAAATAGTTGATTAATTTTTGTTTGAGTGATTTTAATACGATTTTTAAAGAAATTCAGTTCATGATTACGTTTTATTCATGAATTGGTGCAATAGAGAAGCACATGATTTATGCATGATTTATGTAAATTTTGGATATATAGCTCTTCATTTGTCGTTATAGTGAATTTAATTCGCCTTTTCAAATATTTGAGTTTAAGATTACGTTATATGTAATTATTTTAACAGATCTAGTATAATAGCAAGCGAATTTGTATATGTGTTCATAAGTGATGTAATCTGTTTCGTAATTAGCTGATTATGTACTTTTGACATGGTCAAAGAAGTTTTTAAAAAGATATCAACTCCTAAGTCAGGTACTAATCTTGTTGGTGACCTTTCGGTGCATAACGACCATGTTACTTTGTTAGTCACGAATAAAAATCTTTATGAGATTGATATTTTAGAATTAGATACGGAAGAAATTACCTGGATAAAGAAAAGTTCTATCAGGGGTATACAAGATATCGAAAGGTCATTATTAGACGACGTCACTGGGGTTCTGGATAAAAGATTTTAAAACGTAATTTCTTAAACCAATGTCATACCTATATATTATAACGAGTAGCATCTCATAAGGGAGAGTGAGCCTCTGACTGTGTAAGGTTCGGACCGTCCGATCCAGTGAATTGAATTGATCAGACGGTCCGGACCTTACGCAGTCACCCTGACTGTGTAAAAACACAGTCAGGGGCACTTCTTCCTCTCATAAGTCACACCTCCTGCCTTTTCAAACTCTGTTATTAATTTAATTGCTTCTTTTTCAACTACATTCACTGTATATTCCAATCTTAGAGTATGTTTAACGCAGTTTGGTTGTTAAGCGAGGAGCCGCAAAAAAATTGCAGCCAACTTTATCAGACTGAGATCTGTGTGTTGGCTGCTCTTTCCTTTCTCTTTCTCTTTTCTCTCTGTCTGTTCATTTCTCCAAATTCTGGATATTGGTTCTCTGTTAATAATTATAGGGATTGGTCCATGTATTATTTACAAACCATTCCTTGTAGTTTCAAATAAAAAATATAAAAAATATGACCGTTAATAATTAAAAATATGGTCATGCAGTTTTAATTTAACTACGAAAAAGTAGCCATAACGATAATAAATGAGTAGTTTGACTTTTTTTTGTTTCCTTAGTTTTTTTAACATATAAAATAATCTTTATAACGGCTAGTTTTTTGTCCTTAAAAAATTTTAAATTACAAAATAGCCCAATTTAATCCCTATATAAACTCACACTCTACTATCATTCAAACCACACAATTTCAAAAACACTCTCTATCTGATATAACATAAAAATTAGACCCGAATATTCTATTCGGGTAGTAATCGACCCACACTTCATAAATGGGTATCCAATGCTTGATGGGTCATCACATGCCCATTTAACTAGGGACCCATATCTAAAAGACCCCCTAAGATGGAGACACTTGTCAACATCCAAAGAGGCATAGTTGCCTATAAATAGCCAACTACCCCTCCTAGAAAAGGACCGAGAAAATCTATTCAAAAATTATAGAGAGAAGTTGAGAAAAGAGAGAAACTAGTCAAAACCTGGCCATTAAGAAGGAAACCGAACAGTGAAAGAGCCGAGTATCGAAGAAAAAGGAGATCGACCAAGATAAGAGATTAAATAGTCAAATCGAGCACAATTGTAATAAATAAGTAATAATCCGAGCAAGTGTAATAATCCGAGCAAGTGTAATAATCCGATCAATAATAAAGACCAAGAAGTGTTCATTATTTACATTTAATTTACCATTATATTATTGTTGAAAAACCTAACGCCACCGACCAAAGTTATGGCTTTATCACTATCTCAAATATATTATTTTATATATCATATAATTCAAACATTTTCTATCCGAAATACAAATGGATCCAATCCGATTCTCCTCTTCTTCATCCGATTTCTCGTCCGATTCCGATGATGTCAATTTCGCAACGATGAATGAAAATTTTATCGCCGACGAATATGTTTTTACCTATTTTTTTGCTTTCGAACATGAATGAACTTCACAACAACGTCCGGGAA
Organism: Primula vulgaris; assembly: GCA_963920805.1. NCBI lineage: Eukaryota > Viridiplantae > Streptophyta > Magnoliopsida > Ericales > Primulaceae > Primula > Primula vulgaris. The sequence continues at coordinate 5,472,212 of OY987213.1, forward strand.
AACGGGTTGAGAGGCCTCGATTAATTTTGGAAGGGGACGCTAAACTCCAGAGAGACTATTTTTTGGAGAACACATGTATCCGGACGAAGTATTTCGACGGAGGTTTCGTATGTACAGGGAATTATTCGTCAGAATGGTTGATGAGGTTATTGAGAAAAATCATTATTTCCAACAAAAATATGATGTTGCGGGCCGTATGGGTGCCACCACTTATAAAAAAATTACTGCTGCTCTCTGTTGAAAAAATTGTTGGAAAACATGTATTTTAAACATGGTTGTTCCAAGTGGTCAGGGACCATCTTTGAGTCAATATTCAATGCGACTACTCAGATTTTCTGAGGCCATACTCAAAGCGTTTGAGTAGCTCGTGCGACGAGCTTCACAACGGTATATCGCATGACCTATTCGGAGAATGGGTGTGAATGATAATTGGACTCGAAAGAGGCAATATAGCCAATGCTGGAAAATGAGAAAAGAAATGAGATTTAAATCATGAGGGTTATCCCACATTGTAAAATCATGAGTGATTTTTACACTATATATACAAGTTCATCCCATGTAGTTGTTAAACAAACAAAGTCCACATATCCATGAGTGGGTTAGTGTGTACCACACACGCGCTCGCTCGGGTCTCGGGACTCGGTCCGCGGGATTTAGGGTTTGGGGTTTGGGGTTTGTGGAATGTCTCGGGTCTTGGGTCTTGTACTAAACTGAAATAGGGACTTTTGTATATTCACAAGAGCAGTCCCTAAAGTTTCAAAGAGTTTGAAACTCCAGCAGTTATGGAGGCGGATTCTGGGGATGTAACTCCCAGAATTAAATGACCACATTAAATTCTACGGTTTCAGAATTCCTCTGTATGAGGCAGCCATCCCCTCACATTCTAACACACGAAATCATTCTCTCTTCTCTCTAAAACAGCATATATGTTTTCCTTCATAGCATATTAGAAACCAGAGAGAACCACCCACCAACAGCTCGACCTTGACTCGTCGCCAGTTTCCGGCGAGTCATCCGAGACGTTGTACATTGTGATCGAAGCGCCAACGCAACCAGAAACATCAAGGTGGTTGGGCGAATATCGGTTAAGGGCATACTGTTAAACAGTAGCCTCGTCTTTTCAATTCTGTTATTTTAATTCCGCAATTTATTTTTCTGTATTTTTTATTTCAGTATTTTAATTTCCTGTATCTAGCTGTAGCTTTTCAATTCTGTCTTTACCTTTCTGTAATTTCTTTAAAGTACTGTTTTATTCTGTAATTTCAATTTGTTGGCCCGTGTGCTAACCTTAGAAGGGGGGGGGGGGTGAATAAGGTTTTGGCGCTTTTCGCCTAATTAAAAATCTAATGGCAACTAACAACCCAACTAATGCAATTTTAAGCTTAAGCGTATTAATAAAGTTAATGGAATGAAATAAATACTAAACGCAAGCAAGGTAGTAAGCAAAAGTATAAGTTGCGGAAAGTAAAAGTAAGGGAAAGAAAATGACACCGTGATTTATAGAGGTTCGGCAAACGGCCTACGTCCTCTCCTCGGTACTACCGAGTATTTCACTAAAAATAATCTTCCCGAATTTTACAATTCCTATCGAGCTCAATCAATCGATTGGCTCACCCTCTACCCGAGGTTCCTAACTCTTGATACAAGTGCAAGCGTACACGTATAATGAGTCAACGACTCCCCCTCAATCTATGAGTACTCGAATGAAAAACCTAGAGCTTTTAAGCTTCACTTGCTTACAAAGCCTCTACCCGTTCACTCGCTCACAATTGAGTTTATAAAACACTCGATACAATTTTTGTTACGAAACGTAACTACACTCACTATTCTAATTGCTTCTTAAAAAGCTAATTGGTGAGTTGTTAATGAAGATCGAGCTTGAATCTCTTTCTCTTTGATTTTCCTCTTTCTCGAATATATATACACCAAAATGGCGATATTAGGGTTTTTAATTGAGAGAGGTTTTAAGGATGATGATGGTTAAGCTTGGTGGTTTTGGAGAGAGATTTGAGGTGGTTTATATAACAGCAAAGTCTGTTTTTCTGGGTTATGACCGTTGAAGATATAACAGCTCTTTTCCAGAATAAGCTGAAAAGCTGTTTTCGAAAACTGCAGAAAACGATCGGTCGTTTTCTACAGTCGATCGGTCGTTTTACAGAAAACGATCGGTCGTTTTCTGAAAACGATCGGTCGTTTTTATACTGGACTTACTGGAAGAAATTGGATCAAAAACGATCGGTCGTTTTTGTCCAGTCGATCGGTCGACTGTAATCCTGGTCCCGTAAATCTTCGAATGCTCATAACTCCTTCGTTTTAGCTCCGATTTTGGTTCCGCTTGAACCTATGGCTTCGTTATCGAATGCTCTATCATTTAAAGACCTGAAATATACGTTTTCTATTTTTGGACAAGACAAGAGTTATATCATCGAAATCGTAAAATCATTAAACGCATAATCAATGTTATAATCAAAATCATTATTGAACTCTACGTTCAACAATCTCCCCCATTTTGATTATGACAAACTAATGATGATTTTACAAGATACAAGAAAAATATCTCCTCCATTTTAACAAAACGCATTTACACCAAAATATATCATTTTTCTCCCCCTTTGGCATTATCAAAATGCAATCAATAATAAAAAATATGGGGTTATGTGAAGGGTTTTTAAAGAAAAACCAAAACATGAAAAATGTAATTATGATGCATATACCCGACCCAACTAATCACATATATGTAGATATTATAGATTAGAGTATACCGAATATGTGATGTGGAGTCGAGTCCGCTCGCTAATGGCATTTGCATTGAGCGTTGCCGATTCCTAATAGGTGGTACCACTTGTTGGTATGCCTTCCACCTTTGTCGATTAATGGCACTTCATCCTTGATGGTGGAGTCGATCTTCTTGACTTCCACGGCTTTTGTCGGCGTTGCCAACCATTTGTTGATTTTCTCCTTTTGGATGGAGATACCTACAACACAAATTTTGTCCTTTGGTACCCAATTTCTTTTGGGTCCGACATTGTTAGTGGCTCGGGTCTTTACTACCCATTTCAAATCGCTTCTACTAACATGGAAACGATAAGGGCATCTAGAAGAAATATGCTCATTTCTACTACAATGCACACAATGCTTAGACTTTTTAGTATAACGATAGTTATACGTAGTTCTAGAAAGGTTTTTCGGAGTATCCATTTTGGTTTTAAAACCTATACCCTTCCTATCATTAAAAGATTTTTGAAAAATCTTGGAAGTACTCCTTTTAGGAAAAACAACCTCTTGTTTAGGTGGAATAGGAGTTTTTGAAATATTAGAGGCTTTAACGAAGCGGGGTTTGTTAGAAGTAGAGCCAATGCAATCAAAACCTATACCGCTCTTATCATTGAAATCTTTTTGACAACTCAAAAGGTTATCTAAAACGGTTTTACCTTTAGAAAACTTTGAAATTGTTAAATTAAGTTTTTCAATGGAAATGACAAGATCGTTGTTTTTAGTTTTCAACGATTCATTCTCGGTTTCTAAAACCTTGACCTTGTCATTTAAGTTAAAAGCATGAGAACTTAAAACCTTGTTTTTGCTTTTAACTTTATCGAAAGCATCTTTTAACTCTTCAAAATTTTCTAATAAATCGCAATCTAAAGAAGATGGTTTTGAAAGAGTTTTAGCAAGTCTAGACATCTCATTTTTAAGAAAATTGATCTCGGTTTGTAAAGACTCGTTTTTAATAATGAGATCATTGTTTTTATCTTTTAAGTCTTCCTTTTCGTCATCTATATCACTTAAAGAAAATGACGATTTCGGAATAGACTCATTTTCATTTTTATCTCTTTTTAAAGATCTTATTTCTTCATTGAGAGAAGAATTTATCTTTTTAAGAGATTTGACCTTCTCTACAAGCTTAGGAAATTTTTCGGAATAAATTCCACACATATGAATAAGTTCATCATGAGAGAATTCTTTTACCTCATCGTTGTCACTTTCGCTTGAGTGGTCACATTCGCTTGAAGACAATTTGTTGGGCTCATTGTTGTCTTCCATGGCCATATAGCAACCAAGATGCGCGACTTCATCTTGGTCGGAGCTATCGCTAGAGCTTGAAGCGGATATCTTCTTCTTGCTTTTGCTCTTGCGATTCATGACGCAATCTCTCGCCATGTGTCCTTCCTTGCCACATGTATAGCAAACAAAATCGTTAGAATAAATTGAATTATTTGACGATTTACCTTTGTGTTTGCGTTGGTCCTTTAGCTTTAGGACTTCCTTGACGATTCGAATGATTTGCATTGAATTTTTGTCGTCATCGGATAGCTCATTGCTTTCGTCACAAGTCGTTCCTTTGAAAGCTATCTCCCTCCTTTTTGAGATTGGCTTGTGACTATTGAGGGTGATTTCGTGAGTGAGGAGTGAACCCGTCAACGCATCAAGGGAGTAGGTATTCATGTCATGCGCCTCTTGAATTGCGGTGACCTTTGGTTCCCATTCTTTCGGTAAACTCCGAATCACCTTTGAGACCATTTCCTTAGAAGACAAACACTTACCAAGAGATGTTAATCCATTAGTAATAGTTGTAAATCTAGCAAGCATATCGGAAATAGTTTCACCCTCGCTCATTTTAAAAAGCTCGTAGTCATGAACTAAAATTTGGAGTTTGCACTCCTTAACTTGGTTAGTCCCTTCATGCATTACTACTAGCTTATCCCACATACCCTTAGCGGTTTTACAAGCGGAAATTTTGTTGTACTCGTTAGGAGAAACGGCACAAACAATAGCATACATCGCTTTGGCGTTTGTAGAGTAGGCTTCTAGTTGAGCGTTATCTAGGTCCTCTACGGGGATTGGATTCTCGCTATTTTCGGATGTAGGTGCGGAATATCCTACTTTAATGGTCATCCAAAGCCTAACATTATAGCTGTTGGCCCGCGTGCTAACCTTAGAGGGGGGGGGGGGGTGAATAAGGTCTTGGCGATTTTCGCCTAATTAAAATTCTAAGTGCAACTAACACCCCAACTTACGCAATTCTAAGCTTAAGCGTTAATAAACGTTAATTAATTCAAACGCAAGCAATAAATAAGTAAGAATATAAGTTGCGGAAAGTAAAAGCAAGGGAAGAAGATGACACCGTGATTTATAGAGGTTCGGCAAAACGCGCCTACGTCCTCTCCTCGGTACTACCGAGTATTTCACTAAAAAATCTTTTCCCGGATATTACAATCCTAACGAGCTAATCGACCGATTAAGCTCCCCCTCACTTTATGAGTGTCCCGAAATGAAAAGACCTAGAGCTTTTAAGCAACTCGCTTACAAAGCCTCTACCCGATCACTCGCTCACAAAAAATAAGTTTATAAAACACTCGATACAATTTTTTGTTACGAAACGTAACTACACTCACTATTCTAATTGCTTCTTAAAAAGCTAATGGGTGAGTTGTTGATGAAGATCGAGCTTGAATCTCTTTGTCTTTGATTTTCCTCTTTCTCGAATATATATATACACCAAAATGGCGATATTAGGGTTTTTTAATTGAGAGAGGTTTTAAGGATGATGATGGTTAAGCTTGGTGAGTTTAGAGAGAGATTTTAGAAGGTTTTAAATAACAGCAAAGTCTGTTTTTCTGGGTTATGACCGTTGAGCGTTTTAACAGCTATTTTCCAGAAATTGCTGAAAAGCTGTTTTCGAAAACTGCAGAAAACGATCGGTCGTTTTCTACAGACGATCGGTCGTTTTCAGACAGACGATCGGTCGTTTTCTGAAAACGATCGGTCGTTTTTATACTGGACTCACTGGAAGAAATTGGATCAAAAACGATCGGTCGTTTTTGTCCAGTCGATCGGTCGACTGTAATCCTGGTCCCGTAAATCTTCGAATGCTCATAACTCCTTCGTTTTAGCTCCGATTTTGGTTCCGCTTGAACCTATGGCTTCGTTATCGAATGCTCTATCATTTAAAGACCTGAAATATAAGTTTTCTATTTTTGGACAAGACAAGAGTTATATCATCGAAATCGTAAAATCATTAAACGCATAATCAAAGTAATAATCAAAATCATTATTGAACTCTATGTTCAACAATAGCTTTGTAGAAACATGCTCATCCTATCCTTCCAATATGAAAAATTTATTCCATCAAAATATGGAGGTGTATTGGGTGATGAAGCTATGCCGGATGCGAAATTGTATAAGTTAGCCATCGGGATCTTAACTCTTAAATCGTTAGATTCCTATATGCAAGAGACTCGGCTCTGATACCAATTTTTGGCCCGTGTGCTAACCTTAGAAGGGGGGGGGGGTGAATAAGGTTTTGGCGCTTTTCGCCTAATTAAAAATCTAATGGCAACTAACAACCCAACTAATGCAATTTTAAGCTTAAGCGTATTAATAAAGTTAATGGAATGAAATAAATACTAAACGCAAGCAAGGTAGTAAGCAAAAGTATAAGTTGCGGAAAGTAAAAGTAAGGGAAAGAAAATGACACCGTGATTTATAGAGGTTCGGCAAACGGCCTACGTCCTCTCCTCGGTACTACCGAGTATTTCACTAAAAATAATCTTCCCGAATTTTACAATTCCTATCGAGCTCAATCAATCGATTGGCTCACCCTCTACCCGAGGTTCCTAACTCTTGATACAAGTGCAAGCGTACACGTATAATGAGTCAACGACTCCCCCTCAATCTATGAGTACTCGAATGAAAAACCTAGAGCTTTTAAGCTTCACTTGCTTACAAAGCCTCTACCCGTTCACTCGCTCACAATTGAGTTTATAAAACACTCGATACAATTTTTGTTACGAAACGTAACTACACTCACTATTCTAATTGCTTCTTAAAAAGCTAATTGGTGAGTTGTTAATGAAGATCGAGCTTGAATCTCTTTCTCTTTGATTTTCCTCTTTCTCGAATATATATACACCAAAATGGCGATATTAGGGTTTTTAATTGAGAGAGGTTTTAAGGATGATGATGGTTAAGCTTGGTGGTTTTGGAGAGAGATTTGAGGTGGTTTATATAACAGCAAAGTCTGTTTTTCTGGGTTATGACCGTTGAAGATATAACAGCTCTTTTCCAGAATAAGCTGAAAAGCTGTTTTCGAAAACTGCAGAAAACGATCGGTCGTTTTCTACAGTCGATCGGTCGTTTTACAGAAAACGATCGGTCGTTTTCTGAAAACGATCGGTCGTTTTTATACTGGACTTACTGGAAGAAATTGGATCAAAAACGATCGGTCGTTTTTGTCCAGTCGATCGGTCGACTGTAATCCTGGTCCCGTAAATCTTCGAATGCTCATAACTCCTTCGTTTTAGCTCCGATTTTGGTTCCGCTTGAACCTATGGCTTCGTTATCGAATGCTCTATCATTTAAAGACCTGAAATATACGTTTTCTATTTTTGTACAAGACAAGAGTTATATCATCGAAATCGTAAAATCATTAAACGCATAATCAATGTTATAATCAAAATCATTATTGAACTCTACGTTCAACACAATTCTGTAATTTAATTCAGTAATTAGAATAGTTTCAATTCAGTCCTGTTATTTCAATTTAAATCAGAACAGTCCGGCTGTTAAGTTTATACTTTCCAGTCCGGCAGTTTCTATTTATTGCAATTCAGTACATCAGATTATTAATTGATAATAATCTGATAACGTTTTATTTATTTACTATTCAGTACCTACATGTTGTAATCGTTAATTTCTATTCCAATTCAAAATTAATAAAGATTACACTGGTTTTGTTTATTTCTTTTTAGTCCTTTTATTATTGTTAAATTGTTATTTCGTACACGGAAACCAACACTCTCCACATGTTAGCCTATAATCTATATGCGGACTTAGTCAATGAGAATTTTCATATATCCGCAAATTCTACCCTTAATTGTATGAAAGAATTTTCTCGTGCTGTCGTGAGAACATTTGGCGAACATTATTTTAGAGAGCCAAATGAGGACGATATTCGTCGGTTGAACATTATCAACACTCGTAGAGGTTTTCCCGGTATGCTCGGAAGCATTGACTGCATGTATTGAAGATGAAAAAATTGTCTCACAGGTTGGGCTGGCCCATATCAAAGTGGTCACAAAATGAGCCATCCATAGTCCTTCAAACGGTTAGTTTTAAGGATTTATGGATATGACATGCTTATATCGGGTCATCCGGTTGTAATAATGACACCAATGTATTGAAAGAGTCTAATTTATTTAATAGACTTATGTAAGGTGATGCCCCACCTTGTAGCTATACGATAAATGGAACTCAATACAATATACGATACTACCTTGTAAGGAGATGAAAAGTGTTCCGTCTCGTTTGTCACAAAAAGATTGTACTTTTTCTCAATATAAAGAACGAGTTCGAAAGGACGTCGAGCGTGCATTTGGTGTGTTCCAATCTCGTTGGCACATTTTAAGAAGTTCGGCACACTTGTGGGATCAAGAAGATTTAAAGTATATCATGTTAGCGTGCATAATATGATATACTTTCCAATTAGAGTCAAGAGATTTTCCAATGACGGGTTCTGACGATCCTCCTCTGCCTCTACCGGTAATTGAAAATCATATTCCAACGACATAAGACGTGTATCGCTTAATAAACAAAAAAACAAACGAAAACCTTCAAAAAGATCTAATCGAGCACATTTTGCAATTTCATGGTTCAAGAGTTTGAGGCCGACGATGTTCAAAGTCATATTTTTTAATGTGGCATTGATGTAATTTTTATTTTTTATTTGATGTAATTTTTATTTTTTATTTGATGTAATTTTTATTTCCAATTGATTTAATTTTTATTTTTACTTGATGTAATTTTTATTTTTAATTGATCTTCTCTTTTATTAATTAATAAAATGAATATGTAATTTTATTTATTTAAATTTATAGTTTTTAGTTGTCAATTATTTAGTTTTTATTACACTTATAACTGTTAAGAGCTATTTGCAATTACATTAAAAAATGTTATGAGCTCTTTAGTAATTTCAATAACATTCAAAAGTTAAACCAACACTTTAAACTAACACACCAATAAATTTGATCCGTCGCCATAAATTAACACCTAAAATTTAAGTTAAAGCAATACTATAAACCAACGTACCGTTAAATATGCTCTTTAACATTCCATCTACTATAACCAGTTGCTACATTTAAGAATTTTCGTCAGTTGCATATTTTTCTGCAGCTTTAAAACTGTCTTTTGAGGGTAAAACCAGTGATTTTTTATTTATTTTTGCATACCACTCTGGACTTTAAAAAGATGATTTAAAAAGATTAATTAGGTCTGTTTGGCAACAATTTTTTTTACTTAATTTTGGACTTTTGGTTTTAAAAATTTATGGGTGTCTGGAAAGTCAAATTATTTAGATTTTAAAAATTACATTTTAGGCTGGAAAGGTTAAAAATTCATATTTTCAAAATTTAGCTTCCGTGTGGATTTTTAAAACAGATTTTTTTAAATCTCATTTTAGACCAAAGACTCTGTTACCAAATGGACCCTTAGTGTGATCATTTAGATCAAGTCCGTGCAAAAACAATCAATTTGTTTGATCTTATTAAACGTGATTTTAGAATCACTCGGATTTGCTGTGAGATATGCATATCAAAGTGATTTGATTTAGTACTATATTGTCTCTATCTCCCATTAACAAGAGATTGTCAAAGATTGTTTAGCATAATACACAAGGCATTGCTGCCTTTATTTCCAATCATTGTAATAAGAGGAATTTAATAAAAAGCTTAGAGTTTATGTTATTTTGTTCTCCATCCCTGAAAGTTTACAGATCTCTTTGTATTTAGCTGCTATGCTAAAATTTGAGAATATTGACTGCAGATCGAGAGAGCTGAGAAAATTTAGTGCCATGACATATTTGTGTTTGGTCAAGCAGGCTATTCCGTCCATCAAAGGGGGGATTCATTGGGCGTCTTTTTAATACATTTTTCAACATGGATTTTCCTTGTACATAGAACTGTGCATATACAATCCCAAACATCCATAATTTGTTTCCCAGAATCCTAGTTAAGTACTTCGATACTTCTTCGACTCCATTAATAGAGAGGAGGATCTGTTACAATAAATCATATACCATGTAAGAGATAGAAAACCCCATCTTCAATACGTTTGTCCACTCAGTATCGACTGGAATTTTCAAATGGTATTTCCTTCTTGACACAAGTGTGGTTATTCTAGCCAGCGATTTGACAATGATTACAAAACGGAAACAAAAACCTTTTCACACTCTCCACAACAGTATAGAGCGGAATGAGAACACCCTTGTTTTCTAGATCGAAGATGATACACCAAACAGGCATCCCATCCAAGTCGTATATACATTCTTGCAGATAGATTTTTGTGCTTACCCTTTTTGTGCCTTAGGCTCCTAGTTAGCTAGAAGAAGCTAATTTTTATGTAAATTTGTTTCTTTGTTTGTATTTTGTATATTAAGGACTAGAGACATTTTAAGAAATGTGTCCTTTATAAAAGTCCTAGGTCAATGTCTTAATCATTCATAAATATAAAGTATACATTCTTAGTGCTATAGAAAAGTATACTTGTTTATGTTTTCAAGACAGGGAAGTATACTTAATTTTAAGTAAAGGTTTTCATGTTTTTTTTTTAAACAATTATACTTTTCAACAATAACATAATGCCGACAACTAATTTTCACCACTACCACTATAGTTTTTATACTTTTTAGTTTTAACAAACAAACTTATAAATATTTACTTTTGTCCGTTAGACTCAACCAAATGAGGCCATGATTTTCATTATTCTGAGTAGAAAAAAATAGCATCTGGATAGCATCAACATGTGAGGCACGCTACTGTTAAAATTTTCGTTACAGTTTCATTTATAGTTAAATTTTTGAAATATTTACAGCTTACAACAAACTTGGGGTTTAGTCTCCACACTCTAATCAAAAACCTATATCGACAAGAATTACTAAATTTTTCATATCTATTCATACAATTCACTACAAAAAATTCAATCAAACGAAAAGTATTGTCGGGAGTCGACTTTGCATTCCCAAAGATCCTATTATTTCTTTCTCTCCAAATCCAATAAATCGTTAAAGCAAATAAAATCTTATTATTCCGAGCCTAGCCGAAGCCGACTCTCCTTTGAACATGTCGGTAGCCCATTCTAACCATTGTGACCACAAATTCCTCGATCCAATAAACCCGGATTTGGCTCTTCCTAATGCCCAAACTCTTTTCGAAAATTCGCATTCGAAGAATAAGTGATCGATACTTTCTGCTTGCTTGAGACAAAAAAGACAACTGTTAACGCATATAGATAAGTGATCATTCGTACATACATATATACACGTATATGGAGTTTGATTATGGCTCTTTTTTATTTGATTCTTCTTGCTGTAGCTATTCTCACTCTCCCACTCGATAAGGTTGTTTTGGTTTTCTTTATTATATAATCATACGTATATGTTAAAATCTAGTATTTCTAAGTATTTTACGTAATATACTTGTTGGATTCTTTGCGTTTCATGTGTTTTTGAGTACTTTCACTATTTTCGGGTTTTGGGTTGTGCATGTTTGTATGCTAAATATGATTGTTTTGCGGTAAGGCGGCAAATAAGTGTTTTAAGAAGCGAAATCTTAGCTAAAGCGCTAATGTGAGAGCTACACTAAAAAGCGCCTAAAATTCAAAAAAAGCGAGCTTTTAAAGCTTTTTTAAGCTCCGAATCGAACTTTAATTTTTACTAAGAATCTTGCTTTTTAAAACAGACTATGCATCTGGGTTTTGTGTTTTTTTTAACAAGTTAATGAATTTGTGGGTTGTTGGATTTATGAGGTACTTGCATCAAGGCCTTAAAATTTCCTTCCACCTGTCAGTTTAGGTTATTTGAATCACTTTTGCTGATTTGAGGTTTTTTTTTAAAGGCTTCACTTTTGGCTGCTGAGTTTTTTTAGTTTTACGGGTGTTAGGCCATAAGAGTGTCTCCTTGCAGCAGTAAGCTTTATACTTAACCACCATTACATTAGAAAATGAATGGTTAGATGATATTTTTTCAATAACTAATTTATTTATTTTATTTTTAATAAATTAGAATTTGATAAATTAAAAACAAATTGTACAAATAAAAATATAAACCCTATATGACCTACTCTAAACTTAAATATTAATCAAAATTAATTTTTTTTATCTATTTAACATTTTTTTTTATGCAAACGGGTTACTCATCCCGTTTACAAAACAAGTTTGCCAAGACTAATACATTGGGCCTCTAATGTATAGGTGTTTTTTAAGGCCTCTCAATTTAATGATTATATATATATATATATAGATAGGGGAATGATCTATATACACATAAAAATACACACTATATTTACCCATCAATCACAACCCTCCATTTACTTACTTTTAATGGTCAACATTAATTCATCTAACAAGAATAAACACATAATATTGACCATTAAAAGTAAGTAACCCCTTTCAGTCTCCATGTGGAATTCATAATTTTATGTACATCAAAATTAACAACCACAAAGTTCATCCTCACAATTTTAAATTATTAACCATTTTGAGTTATATTATAAGATTTTTTTGAGTTCATCCTCACAAATAAAACGATTCAGAATTCAAATTTGAGTTATATAAGATTTTTTTCCCAAAAATGGATAGCAGTCACTTGTAATGTAAAAGTAAATAATTTACGAATAGTGATAAATGATAAAGCAACCATTTGGAATTATTATTTTTCGGAAATAAATAAATTAAGAGGTTTTATTCACAACTAAACTTAAAATGTGTACCGAGTTTATGAACCATTTTCTGTTTTATTTTAGTAGTTCAATAAATATTGCATGTTGGCGTGCATCCATTACATACTACATTTCACTTTTTGTTGAATGAGGAAATAATTTTTTTTAGAAAAGGCCTCCATATTTTGATTTGTCTTGGGTTTTAGAGATGCTGTAGACAGCACTGGATAAAGTGATCATTTTTCAAGCTATAATAATTATAGGTATTTGGTTGTCAGGATGTGAATTTAGTATTTTTAAAAATTAATGACGAAGGACATTAGGTTTCGGTATTAAAATCGGAATTTTCATTTTTGCTGAAACATTGCTATGCATCGATCCATCCGTTTCTTTAATATTGAAATTGTAATTTTTGTGGTTTGTAACTTGCTTTGCGCATGTGGAAGAGTAGTATAGCTGTTCTTTGTGATAAAAAAAAAAATTATGAATATTTGTATGTTATAAGTAAGAAACAAGCGATTAAAGAGAACTTGACCTTATCGTTTATTGGGATTATTTTACTTGGGTCTGTATTTCTTCCTGTAAAGATCAAATCTGTTGTACATATAATTTATTTAGGTAGTACAATCAAGTAGGGGGGAAATAAGATTTTTGTTGAGCGGGGGTATACATATAAGTCGATATTTTTTTTTAATATATAGGATATGATCATTATACATTTCTTTAAACAGAACTCTTTTGTACCGAAAGAGCTACACCCTTCAAAAAAACAAATATTGGATAAGTAAACTATGCTCGAAACTTTTAAGATAATATTTCATTGATGGTTAATAGAAAAAATAAACAATCAATTGAATAAGATAAGTAGGTAACCAATTAAACATGCGATACACTCACTTAAAAAACCAAATAAACACAAAATTATAAACACTACCAAGATGAAATAGTTGATTTAGTGATAAAATATATGTTTTACATACACTACCAAGATGAAATAGTTGATTTGGTGATAAAATATATGTTTTACATAACTAACCACGTATTTGGATAGTGCAAATAATAGATTATTTTACATAAAAAAATAACTTACTAATTTATCAAATAAGTTAAGTAGTGAATAAAACCTCATTTTAAAAATCATTTAAAGTAAATCCTTGTTCTAGAATTTGAGTATTAAAAAATAGTCATGTTGGTAAGTTATCGTGCTATTAATAGAAGTTGATGAATGAAACATAAATTAATTCTATATATTATATTTTATTGTGCAAATACAATAGCAGCTTTATGAGTTATAAAAAGGAAAAGGATTTAAAAAAATACACATAGCAAGTGTCAAGGGTTGAACCCATGACCTTCTACTTCTACAGTGTAGAGTTTACAAACTGAGCTAACATTGCTTTTCTAATATAAACATACTATTTTACTAAATGACCAAAATCCAGCAGGGGCACAAGCCCCTCCTAGGCCTTAGCTGGCTCCGCCCCCGCAACCAAGCGAGCCTGATAGAAACAAAAAAAATCTCTGGAATACAAAACCAAAATACCCTTTAGATTTTTGTACCAACATGCTTGTAAAAATTTGTATTTTATTTCTGGTTGGGTAACTTCGCAGGGATATTGCTTCTATTCCTCTAATAGTGCTAGCAGTTCCAGCTTCAATACTTACGGTATATTTTTTCGGTAAGTTATATATATATGTACTGCTCCTTTTCTTATCATCTTTAGATTTTTGTGTGGATTTATCTCTAGATAAACATTACACTCGACTGTTTGGTCGTGGTTATTCGAGTTCCTAGTGACAACCTTTTCATGTTATTCTTCTTTTGTAATTTATTATTTTATCTCTTCTTGTTGCACTTTCCTTTTCCTTGCCCTCTACTTTTTTTGCTAGATTTTATCCTTCAACATGCTTATATTTGTTTCTTCAGGAATCCCCTCAAATTTTGACCTGTTCAATTTTCATATGGACGCAGGCTATGATTGTATTGTACTAGGACTTGCAACGTCTGGTGAGTTGTACATTTAATTCTTGCTATACTTATATTAGTACTTGCTCTATATCTTGTTTGTGAAGATGAAACTATTCACGCAACTATGAGCTCATAGAATCTTACAATACAAACAATTTATGGAGTATAAGTTTGATTCTTGTATAGGAAACAAATTTTGTTGAGTAAAGAGTAGGATATAATCTGAACATATTAAGAGCATGAATGTACTAAGGAAATGTAATACTGAACTGTGTAGATATATGAATCCTCTTACTTTGGTTTTTGTAAAGCGGATCAGCATGTAATCTTCGCTTTATATACTCAATTGCTTTCTTTCTCCATTCTCACCTTACACGGATTATATTTATGCAGTTGTTTTACTGGTCTGCGACTGTGTCACTAAACTGGCCAAAACCGATTTAAATAAAGCACTGATCGCGAATGAAGAATTAGACACAGTATCACCCTCGTCAAATCTTCTAACTGTGCCTAATTCGATGAGAGGTCTTCACAGCCACTTGTCATCGAGAAGACCATGAAAATAAGGTTTCCTTAAAACTTTTAAATATACTGATGCTGTTATATACAGTCAATTACAGTGCTTATTTATCAGTAATTTTTAGGCCATTGAGCACTTCTCGTGCAAGAAAAAGATTTGAGTTTGGGCACATAAGAAAAAGGATGTGGTGAGCCCAAACTGCTTTCCCTCTTTCGGGTCTAACTCTCTCTTTTAGCAACTGATGCTGCTCCCTTAATTTAGCTTAGAAACATAGATGATAGTACTGATTTCTCCATGTATGTTTATAAATAAGAATCAGTCTGTTTGTCAAAAAAAGAACTACTTAAATCATTATTTCATCAGGGCGGGTAGAGCCTGCGAAATGATTTATCTGTCAATTTTAGCGTATTAAAAATATTTCTTTTAGACAAGATACGCTCTAATGTTTATACCTCAAAAAAAGACTTTTCTTTCCCTTGATTTTCATTTCTATTTTTGCTGAAAATTTACTTGTTAGTCCCATTTTGCTTGTATGTTTATTGTTTAGTACTTTAGTACATCTACTTTTTGTGGTTGAGTAAGAGCCCAGGATTACTCAACTTATCAAACTAATCACATGCTTTATTCTGAATACAGGTGAAGCAGAAGCAGCCAAGAAGAAAGAAATATTAGATGGGCTTAATATTTGCAATACTGAGAATGGTAATTGGAAAAAGAACTACCCCTTATGAAGGAAAATGTTAAGCTTGGATAGCTGTATAAATGTTGGCGTAGAGATTTGTTAGAAACCTTTCTCCTTTTGCTGCTCTTTACTAACAGCCAAAAAGGAAAATATGAGAGAATACGTCTCATGAAAGTTAGTAAAAGCTAGCAGGACAAAATGGTAATCTCTTTTGACTTTTAGTTTTCCTCCTTTTTCTTTTCTGATTTTGATCTGTAAGATATAAATTCATTGTTCCATATTTATACATACATATTTATCAGGCACCATTGGCTATATAATCCTTTCTATGTTATTTAGCAATGCTTTTGTAGTTATGTTTTAAATATTCCATGAAATATTAAGCTACAAGTTATTTGGGATAAGTGACCAGCATTATTTAGTAATATATGGCTTAGACTTATTTTTCTTTGTTCCAGCCAAACATGTTGCATGACATGAACTCTGTCTTCTTTATTAAGCAATTAGACAAGAACTTACGAATAGATTCCGGGAAAATGATTTTTGTCAAACATTTTTTCTATCCAAAAAATCAACCCACATTACATGACATATTCATCTCAAAAGTTTTGATTTTTATTAATATTAGATTTAACAATTTTTTTATTTTTAATTAATATTTAAATTTAGTATAGATTCAACTAGTGTTCTATTATATTTTTATTTGAGTTTTTAGTGGTTTGTATTTTTAGATTGAACATTTTTTTTTAATTATTATTTAAATTTAGAATATGCTCAAATAGGGTTATTTTATATTTTTATTTGAGTTTTTAGTATGTTGAGTTTTGATTATGTGACGTGACTTATACTGCCATCTTCTAATTTTTTTTATTGAAACGTTAATGTCAAAATTTGACTACAAGTTTTTTAATAGCAATACAAATAAACGATATTTATAAAAGAATAACTAGAAAAATTAATAGAGTAATTAGTGTTGAGAATGACATGACACTTTTTTTCTTAGTAGTATCGGATAGACTTTTTGGATGAGTTTTGTAGGTTACTATATCATTATGTGCAAAGCCAGAAACTAAGTAGAGTTTTAGGCACTCGTGTTTGTTGCTCTGAAGTTACCCTTTCTCTTTCACAGCTTGGTTTATCTGGAAATTGTTCACATCTATAGACTTGCATACCGATATTGAGGAGTTCATCTACTGATCAATATATGTATAACAGTGTATAAATGTTGAAAGTTGTAACTCGTTACAGAACCCAGCCAAGTGGGATTTCTGAGAACTCTTTTATTACTTCATGAAGCATAGGAGGAAAAAAACTCATTGGTTGTATATATGATAGTTGGGTTTCAGATGTTGCATAACATTGCACCGATCTAGTCATGAATGATCATATCTAGTATATTGAGACTGGTCAATAACGGATCTCAACAAGTCTCTACAAGATCTTGTATTGTGTGTGTCAAAGAGTCTCTATCTACATCACCATCCATAAATAATTTAAAACTCTACTATTCATGAAAAAATATCAAATTATGAAAAAAAAAGAATTTGTAAAAAGTTTAATAGTAAGATGATTAAACATATTTCATTTGTGATTCTTCCTAGAAGAAAACAAGCTTATAAAAAGAGTTTTCAATGCGTCTTTTGGAATCGAAAATAAAAAATGGACGTCCGAGGGGTTCCAACTGTAAAAGAAGTTTTCCGGTGAATAATTATGGCCTAAAGTTCCCTATCATAATTTTTTTTTCCTGTCCATTTTTTTCTTCTTACAGTTCTGTGTTTGGCACTGAAGATATATACACTGTGTTGACAAATTGGTATTCATTGAAAATAAATATTGTATGTATTAGCAGTTGCATTTAAACACAGTCAAAAGCCAAAAAGGATATGAATATCTCACAGATGCAGACGTGATATGGGGGGAGTTACAAAAGATGTCATGTTTAATTTTTTATTTTTACCAGCCTCATATATTGCAATTGACAATACTCTCATTAATTGTTCTTCCTTACAGATAGATTCCTCTGGGTTCATTTAGTTTGGCAGTTAGCCTTTTTCTCACTACTGTAGTTGGTTTTTAATATTTTTTAGATGAATTTTATTTGTAAGTTTTAATAAAACCAAATTTGCACGGTAGAGAGAGCAGCTGTGTATGTCCTTGTTCTTTTGTATTCTCTATTTCTCTTTCTAAAATAATTGGAGGCGGTACTCATTATTATAGTTGGAAAAAAGGGAATTATTTAAAAAAATAATGAGTAAGAGATCCAATGAAGTATGAAGGTACATCATGTTAGATGTTTTTTTTTCAAATGTGTTTTGATTGAAAGTGACATTGTGAAATTTAAAGAGATACTTCATGTTTTAGTCATGAGTCTTATTATGACGGTGAAACTAAAAGGTGAAACTAAAAGAGATGAAAGTTGAAAACTTTTTCACTTGTAGCATAGTTAACATTCTATCATTGTTGTACTGAATATGTAATGAATGACACAATTATCACAATTGCTAAGTTAAGGCGAGGATAAGAGTAAAAGCGGAGCGAGATTGACGTAGTTGACAAATCTCACAGCATGTTGAAGTTTTTTGCTTCTTGTTAGCCGGATGAGGATCTAACTTTGGCGACGGTCTGAAAATATCATCTGCTATATTGTAGCAACTCTAATCATAAGACATTATTAGTTACTTATCTTATCAAGAGATTTCACACCTACCACCTTAATACATTATTAGTTAATAACTTACCTATGTTGATTAATTCAGCCAAGTCTCCTGTGACCTAAATCAGAAGGATTAGAAAACATAATTCTATCTTTTTGACGCATTGAATAACAAAATAGCACACTCCCAACTTTCTTGAAGCATTCTTCCAATATGAGGAAAGATACCCTTTCTACAAACTAATTAATTAGGAGTGTATATGAAAAACGGTCAAAATACAATCTATCACTATGTCATTAATTGAAAAAAAAAATTCTTTTATTTATTTATTTAATTCTTAGAAAAAAAAAATCCTTTCAATCCCCCAAAATAAAATTGATCCCCTTCAGTTACACTTACACATTTCTTGGTTCACTAGATACTGTTGTCCTATTTATGGGAAAAGACACGTTAGAAAAGGGTTTTGTGGTTCCGTTTTTCCTGAGAGATGAAAAGGCTTTTTCATTTTCTAATTCTATTCTATTTCAAGATGATACTTGTTAAATTACTACCTGTATCACAAAAAGGCATTGATTTCTCAGAACCACAGGAAAAATATTAATTACTTTTTGACATAGCCCCTCATTTGTCACTGTATCTCAATCTATAATTGTTTTCCAAAAAGTTTTTTCTGTCTTTTTTTTTGTTTTGTTTTTAAAATTAAGTTTTTTCTGTCTTCATTTCCTTATAACACTAAAATCTTAAACAAAAAGAGGGACAACTGCAAAACCCATGTGAGCTTAAACATGTAGTACATTTTAAGCGTTTACATATATAGAATAGACAGAGATAAAATTTTAAATGAATATATTTATGGCAGTGTAAGCATTTTCGTGGAAGACCATAACAAGACGAAATCTCACCTCACAATCTCCATCTAGATTTTAATCATTTCATATGATAATCTTCTCCATTGTTCATTTGTTCATCATCAATCACTATCCATAGTCCCATGTGGTGCTCATGTGATAGTCACCCTAAAAATGGTAACGCCACTGCATATTATTGACTAAATTTTATTTCCCCTTTCACGTCTTTAATTTACTAGCTATATGGACTAAAGGGACTCGTTTTTACTACAAAAAACAAACAAAACAACCGAACTCCTTGTTACTCTTGGTAAAAAAATTAATAACGACTTTAGTCAAGATCTCTTACAAATGTTTAAAGCGGGGTTAATAAAATGGTACCAATTATTTGGTGCTTTTTAAGGACAAAACGTTTTCATAAATGATGATATTAATCAAAATACATTGTACGTAGTTTTTTCAGAGAAAATGTGTTTTTTTAAGATACCAATTATTTGATTCTTGCACCGCAAATTAAAAAAGATGCACTCGTCTAAAGCATGCTTGTTACAGTAATTGTCCAATTTTCGTTCAGTCTTTCTTTAATTCAGAGTTGAATACAATTAAGCGTACATGCCATTATATGGCTTATTCAGAGTACTGATGTAATTCTATGGCTTATTTTGTTGTTAATCTTTAATCTCGAATATTTATTAAATCGGAGTCCAAAACCACAATATAATTTTCATTAGCTGTGCAGTCCAGGCCAAACCCGTTATCACGGGATCTCTGGAGATGGACCGGAGGCCACTTTGAACCTATTTTGTGAACAACCTTCCCTTGCTTTTATTATAGGCTACTTCCCGACTCCAACATGTGACCTTGAGGTCACGTGACAGTAACTTTACCGTTGTGTCAAGTCTCGCAATTAACTATGCATCCGTTTTGACTTTACATACAAAGATAGGGAGCTTAAAAATCTTTTAAACCTTACAGCAACAACAACGACAAAATGACGAAAATACTATCAATATTCTCTCAAATATTAATTGAAGCTTTGTTGATGATATATTGCCAATTATGGGCGAATGTGAAACCAACTATAAGATGATTAATAGGCAATTTGCAATGTTTTTTTAAGTGTCGGTACTTACAAAAATAAGGGGTGTGATTATTACTGTAAAGCCACCGGAATAAAAGGTTCATTTAATATATTTGATTATGTACAAGACACGTTACACAACCTTGCTAACCCATTAGGAATAGCCTAATAAGTTATATCCTACACTATCAATAGGATATACATGGTTCGAATCTTCTTTAACGAAGATAGCGGTGAAATCTTTTGATCCTCTTTAATAATATTTTAAAAAAAGAAAACATCGGTACTGTATACTTTTTATGGATTTTGTGAATCTCACTATAGGTAATATTTGGCTATATATACGTGTCATTTTTCACCGAATCTTGATTTTGTTTGAAAAGCATATGGTATGTTTTGCATCAGTTGATGTTCAACACCACCTCTTAATCAGTGGCTTATTCACGAAATGATTGTGACCATTGCCAACAGATTAGCATTAAACTTTATCTTAAATATCAGAAAAGAGGCTTGTTTTTTTGTTTTTTTTGTAACTTTCCCGTCAATACTTGATGCATGGCTATCTATTCACGTTTTCTTTACATGGTAAAGGGTTTTGGCAATAAACCAAAAAAGGAAAAAAAGAAGGGATGAAAGGATAAAGTGACCGACCACAAGGGTGGAATCATGGAGTTTAAACCTTTTGAGAAAGAGAACACTAGATATAAGGAGTTTTACTTGAAAGAGTAACATAATCATAGTTGCTGATGTACAAATATTGAAGCCGGAAGGTTACCGGTAAAGTCACACGAAAAAAATGTACAATATAAACACGTGAAAAGATTAATGGAAAGCGTGAAACACGAAACGGGAATTGAAAAACGAAAAACGTGTTCTAAAAGGGGAAACGATTTTTCTCAGATAACTATGATCTCGATGATCACATTACTTAATTACATTGGAGGTTCACATAATTACCGACACATTTCTATATGGTTCTCTTTGTTTAGATTTTAACACTAATAATGTAAAATCTTGAAATTTCAGGATTTGTTCCTCAAAATTAATTTTAATAGAATGTACATTTGGTTACTGCATGATGTTTTTTTCTTAAATATAATAAAAAACAAAAAAACTATGAGACTGATAGGAGTAATTAAGTGATTATTGGTGTGAGTTCACATTTCAATAAGATTTTTGTTCATATATAGGTCACCACTTTCATAAGATTTTTAACTGTATGTTACTTTACAAGTGATAAAAAAAATATTATTTTCGTAACCTTTTGATATCTCTTTTTTTACTTAATAATTCAAACAAACACTTAAAAAAACAGCTTTTAAGTTATTTTTTTACACTTTAATATATTTCTCGTGTAGATTATAATATTTTTTTTAAGCTTCAAAACAACTTTTAAACTCTTTTTAACATTTTAATATCTTTCCCTTATAGATTATAAGTTATTTTTAAACTTAAAAACAACTTTTAAGCTTTTTTTTATTAGGCCGGGTGACTAAAACTTAAAAAAAATTCGGCTCAATGCCTCTATTTAAAAAATCTTGTAAAACCTATGATTAATATTCTCACTAATTAATACCTGATATATCAATGAAATGTTCTCGATCAGTTTCATTTTTCGTCCAAAATTGGTCACGTTGAGAATTCTTTTATCTTTTCCAGTAAATGGTTTTACCAATTTTCATAGAAAATGATATTGAGGATCTTGTCTGGGGTGTATTGAAACTTAAAAGGCCAAAAACATGAAAAGAATTGCATATCTCTAGTCTTCTATTTTATTCTATTAGAAAGACATTATTACCAAACCATGAAAATATGGATTAGTAGTACCGTGATCAAGAGCGGAAATTCAAGAAAGGAAATGTAATTTATTGTTCAGCATGGTTCCAATGTTCGTTGCTAGAATTCTTAACATTAACAGAATACCTAATTACGGAGTAAATATATATTGCGAGTAGCTACTTTGAACATACAGATTAAATATATACATTACAGACTGACAGTAAAATGTTAATTGATTTAAGTCGGTGATATTTATATATGTAGAGAATTGTTGTCACGTTCTCTTATGTATTCACTAATGTCATTGATCAACTTCTATATACATAATACATTGATTAAATATTTCTCAACTATTATGTTAATGAGTGTGTCTTGAAAACTCTCATTTTTTATCATTTCTTTTGCTTAAAAATTGCTTAAAAATGTACTTGTATATGTTTGGGTTAAAAGCCATAACCTTATCTGATTTCCTTAGAGATGTCTTTGCTTATAACTTAGAAGTTAAGTGGAACTTAGAGCATTCATATCAAACTTTTTAAAACCAATTTTTTTTAATTTTGAAGAGTTTATTTGTAAAAATTCATCAACATCAACCTTAAATTATACTCTCTATTTTTAAATAGTATCATTGTCATTCTTTATAAATGAAGAAGATTGGTTTTGATTATCAATAAAAAAAATATATTTTGAGTCTCATCTTCATCTATATATGTATTCTTTCAACACAAGAAACAAACTAAATATTAAAAGATAATACAAAAAATAATAAACTATTAATAGAGAGAGTGTTTTGAAAAAACCGAAAAAACAACTAAAATTTAAATAATTTTCTAAAGATTAAAAAGTAAGATTTTCATTCTTAATTTGACACAAAATTTGAAAAGTTTGATGTGAATGCTCGATAAAATTTTGGAGCTAGTCATTTTTTAAGCAACACACACGTTTCAGAGTTTTAAAAATAAGTCCAAAAATATTAGGTTGACACTAGTCGTGTAAATTAGGTTGTTCTTGTAACATGCGTTGGCTAATTAATTTTGGAGGGGGCCAGTTTATTACATAATACTTTTGTAACCAGGCAGTATAAAGTGATCATAGTCCAAAGCTGGCAAGGCCGATAGAAAAGAATTACAACAAAAGGAACAATGGTTTTTCACCATTTCCATCCCGAGTCCAAACCACTGGACCAACTAGGCGTAATCTAAAAAGGGATTACAGTATAGACATATTGAGGAAGACTCGGAATTTTTTCCCAATGTATTTTTATGAAATGTTCATATTTATAATATTTCACCATCCTACAAAATATATAAATGTAATTCAATCTCATTCACACCTAAATCCTGATTCTACTACTGGTCCGAACTATAGATACTAGAAAACTTGTTTACCTTTTCAAAAAGCGCGTTTTCCATTCCCGTCTTTTTGTTTCCCATTTTCGGTTACCACACGTGTAAATTTTAGAATATTTTCTACATTTCACGATTCGTTTATGGCTTCCGTTTGCTCTCCTCTCAATCGTGTTCCAAACTTTCACTAAGCCAAGCCAACTAGCCAAGGAATAAAAAAGGTGGCGAACCAGCTACAAGTTTAATTTAACACACAAATGCCCAACAAAATATCAATAAGAAAATACTATAAGTTTAGGAAAATAGAAAAAGAAATAGGAAAAAAAAACCCAATAAATAAAGGCTTTGGGGGTCTCACCCTTTTCTCCATTCACTCACTAACTCTGAAACAGAGGAAAGCTAAATAACCAGAGGACTATTAATATCCTTCACCCACTTTCCTATAAACTATCTATCTCTATGTTTTTCTTTAATTAAATAAATGTTCCTATTTGATAAATAAACTTATAATTTATCCTCACAAAAGAATTCCAATATTTAAAACTAGTTGCAATTCTCTCTTAGATCTAGCAGTTAACTCACAAGCCCTCATTTGTTTTTGTTTTTGTTATCACTCTGTTTTTGCTCTGTTTTTTTACTTTGTTTCTTGGTTAAAGCAATGAGTAAAGAAGAGTTCTTGAAAATCCAGGTAAATATTCCTTTCTCTCTTTGTAATTTATACTATAAGAATATACAGTCACATACTTTTTAGTATATTCTATATTTTGTTGTCAATTATTGCATAACAAGTTTCAGTTAGTTATGAATCCATTTTTGTTTCTCCATTTCTAATATATTTTTATCCTTTTTTATTGTGCATGCAGACTTGTGTTCTGAAAGTGAACATTCATTGTGATGGGTGTAAGCGAAAAGTGAAGAAAATATTGCAGAAAATTGATGGTAATTTTGTTATGACTCCCACTTTTTTCCTCTTTAGTTTAGAGTTCATAAATCATAGGAGAACTTATTTTAGAAATTTTATGATTTATAATATCTTCTTCAATGTCCCTATTTTAATACCTTAAAATTACCAAAGATGTTCTCCTTTTTATGACTTCATTTACATATTATAATTTTTTACTTTTTGAAACCCTCATTTTGGTGCCAAAAAAAATGTCTTGGTTTTGGTAACAATTGGTGGCAGTTCTTTTTATTATCTGTTTCAGAGATTCTTCTTTTTAATTTTAATATTTTTACTCAAATTTTTGGTTTCTTTAAAAAAAATCAACTTTTAGTTCACTAAATTCCTTCTAATTTTTCCAATTTGGGCTTAAAATGACGTAGTCTTGATTAAATTTTAAATTTATGTTTCTTCATTGAATTTTATAGGGGTTTATAAGATAAACATAGAATCAGAATTGGGCAAGGTCACTGTATCTGGTAATGTAGACCCTCCCACACTAATCAAAAAGCTTAGTAAAAATGGAAAATATGCTGAGCTTTGGGGTGCCCCAAAACCAAACCAAAACCCCGAAAACCAAATCGAAAACCAGTTTAAAAACCTCCAAATCGACAATCGGAAAGGAGGAAATGTGAATGGCCCTCTAAAGGGAGGGCAAAATGGTCAAAAGGGTGGTGGTGAAAGTGTTCCTAATAAGGCAGGGTTAAATGGTATTAACCCGAATCAGCTTGAGCAGCAAATGAAGTCGTTTCAAGATATGAAATTTCCCCAATCGAAAGATCAGAAAATGCCGATGGGTCTGCCTTTTGGTAATGACAATAGTAAGGGGGGTCAGGGTAAGAAGAATGTTACGTTTAATTTGCCTATTGATGAGAATGATCAGAGTGATAGTGAGTTCGATGACGAGTATGATGATGATGATGATGGTGATGAAGATTACGACGATGAGGAGATGGACGAAGATGATGATGATGAGAGTGAAGAAGTGCCGCTTAATAACAACAAAATGAAACCTATGGTGGATAATGATGGGAAGATCCCTAATATGATCCCTAATATGATGGGGAAAATCGGAAATGTTGGTGGCGATGGAGGGCAAAATGGTAAAAAGGGTGGTGGTGGGGATGGCAAGGACGGTAAAAAGGGCGGTGGTGGGGATGGAAGTGGTAAAAACGGGCAAATACAAGGTGAGGGTAAGAATGGAAAAGGTGGTGGTGGGGAGGGTAAAATGGGAAATAACAGTGGCGGAAATCAGAGTAAAGGGAACGGTGGCGGAGGGCAAAACGGTAATTTAGTTATGAATGGAGGTAAAAAAGGAGCTGGTGGGATAAGTGATGGGCTTCAAGGCTTGCCTAATATGGGTGGGCCTGGTGTTGGCAAGTTTGGTAACATGCCCATAGTCTCAATGGGTTCAATGGGACCGATGGGTAATGGTGTGCAAATGGGCCAAGGCTCTGCGGTACAAGGCCTTCCAGCGGCGGCCTTGGGCGATTTTGCTGGTGTGGGGCCTGACCCAGCACATCAACAACAACAACAATTGGCTGCGTTGATGATGAACCAACAACGGGCTAATGGGAATGAGCGTTTCCAGCCGATGATGTATGCACGACCCCCACCTGCTGTTAATTATATGCCACCGTATCCGTACCCGTATCCATATCCATATCCATATCAGTGTCCTCCGCCTGGTGAACCGTATGCACATGCTTTTAACGAAGAAAACAGTGGGAGTTGCAATGTGATGTGAAAATGATGGAAGGGAATTGATACATGGAAATGGTGTCTAAATTTTACTCATCATCTGTTCTCTCTTTTTCTACCTTTTTTTTTTCCGGTGTTTGTTCTATTACTAAACTAATGCTTAAAATTATCTTAGGAAGTAATATTAAGTAATATAGATATATGATATAATATCAAGGAGATTGTTTATATGGTGTTTATATGTTGGAAATTAAAAATAAGAACAAAGAAGTGGGGTTAGCTTAATTTAACCTCATTATCCAATTCTATCTTTATCTCTCCCTTTCTTCTCTACATTCTTTGTAATCCATGCAAATTTGGCTTTATCAAAACATCATTAATTTAACAAGTGTCCATTGAATCGTTACACTCACACACACCAAACTTTACATCCTAATTTAATACTCCGTGTCCATTGAATAGTTACAAACACCAAACTATATTAAAAAATATTAATGTGATTTGTATCATGGCTGAGTAGACCCACACCATGAATGGGACCAAAAACAAATGGACCTACCATTTTTACATATATGGGTGTACGTGTTGAGTTGTACTATATATAGACCAAAGAGGAGTGAGTGTTATTATTGCTTTTTGAGAAGCTGGCTTTTCCATAAATGTACTTATTTGCGTGTGACACTTTAATAGTGTAATAAATGTTGATAGAGAGATCAAAGTGGGGGTGGGGAGCGTGCTGATAGGACAAGCCAACTACTTTCACATCTAGTGCGAAATTCTACGACGTTCACAACTTTCACATTTTTTTTTCCAGCAAATTAATAAATGCAACAGGTGTAAAAATTGTAAGTTTAAATTTCTAATGTAGTAGTATATGATTAATTTTTAAAAACTTTAATTTGGACAATTTCTGTATAGATTATTGGTAGGTGAAAATTGTACATGGATTTAAAGAAAACAATAAAAAGACATCCGAAAGTGCTAATAATAGTGTGAAGTATTTAGTAATTTTCGACATCTTCATGATTTACTTATTGATAGCCGTTTGTGTTTGTTCAGCATAGTCTTAGACCATTATACAGTTCGCAACTCCATAAAGCGTAATATTTCAGACAAGAGCAACTCTATGTTCGCGTAAGCTGATTCATCTGTAGATGCGTCTAGTGTGAGCAATTGATTGTTCCTCGCAATTGTTTGTAAAAGCTGTTTTCCATTTCGCAAGAGAAAGAAGAATGCTAAACAGCTCATTTTCCTTTCCTTTCCTTCCCGTCATATGTGAGCATTTTGCTATACTGTAAATGTAATCGTAATTTCTTTTCCGATGCATTCGCTTCAATAGTCTTTACTTCATGCCACTTGTGGCCACATTTTTGTTTTTCTATCTCATTCAAGGTCTTATTTTGGTCTTATCACTTACTATTAACTAAACTTTAGTGCAAACCGTGACCAAAGTCGTCAGCAAACAAGGCATCACAAACGTAATCAGCACTTCTTCCCTCACTAAAATATTTGTACTTCAATTCAAAGAAACATTACCATTATAGTGTCAAAATTGGTTTTGTGTTGTAAATGGAATTCCCATGTACGTATATATGTTCATTCTGAATCTCTGATTCACCTGGAAGATATGTACATAAGATGAATATTCAAAACTTATTTCACATTAAACATGCTATAAGTATTACTTTAATAAGCAGCAGCATGCATAGGTAACCATTTTGGACAAGATTGGAACCATTGCTCCATAAGTAACTATTTCCCTCACCTCTATTTTTTCCCCTTTTCCTGAAATGCAAACGGTTATAGGAATGTTAAGTTTACTATGGTCATATACGTTTGTGACGAGCATATCTTGTTCAGAGATTTTGACAACCTATTCTTATTTTGTAGTACAGTACCTTTTTCGAAAAGTTAGGATGGATTCCTTACTTTTCCCATTTATTGGAATTAAAAAAAAAAATTACACACGTACCAAAAACAAAACATACTCCACTTCAATTGTGAAATGGAATCTGAACTTTAAATTGAGAAGTTTAAGAATAAAAATGATTGCTAATACATATTCGTCTTGAAAGTAACCGTGATGGGAAGGACTTCTGAGCTCAACTTGAGTCTATGCATGCCTACGAAAAAGGTTAATTTAGTATTTTGTATAAATTACCAGAAGAAAATTAGTTGGTACAATTATATAGTCCATAGACACAACACGATTGATATTTGTTTAACCGGTGGGTAGGAGGCCAACATGATGAAATCGATTATACAACCATAATGTGGGGTTCAAGTAGTGGAAAGCTACATGTTTTTTTTAATATATAAAAAACTAGATATAAAAAACCAAATGCTTTTAGTAATTTCGACTATAAAATACATCAGAGACTATAAAATAAGATTATCATAATACAATAGTACTTATATGATTGGACATAGACATTATATAATGACGAACAATCTAAACAAGAGTAATTTACTGTTTGCTTGCTCTGAAAGAGAGTAGTAGCAGTATTCAGATTATTATAAAATAGTAACTTCATTACTTAATTGACTGACTATTCTAACTGTGACAAAGAAATGGAGCTGGTAAATAAGTCAAATAGGAAATGTTGAGGGTGAAGGATAATTTCAAGAGGAATAATTTTGTTCAAAGCTCAATATTCAAGATTTTAGTTTGCAGCTGATCACATGGGGGGTTTAATTATCTATGTGGGTCACACACGTAACATGTCCTTGGCTCTCAGCCTCTCACTCATCCAATCAGATAGCAATTTTTTAACCTATCAATAACAATCATAATACTATAGAACACAAACTTATAAACTATTCAAATCAATGTGTAATGTTTCATCGTTGTAAGTTGTAACTACTAGCTAAAATCGAATTTGACATGGTTAAAAAGTTATTGTTTATTTCTTTTTGGTTTCCTTTTTCAAATGGAGTATATACCTTAGCATGTTGGTGTCTTAACTATGCAATCACAGGCCAATCGTGGACTGAATTGAACGTCATAATTCCAAAATTCCAAGGAAAGATTAGTGTAAAGTGGAGTAATTATGATTAGTGTAACCCCTATAAAGTAACGAATAAGACTATACTCGCTATTGAAATCAAAATATGAAATCAAAATTTAATCACCCCGTAACACACGTATATATATTATTTTCTTGGAAATTTTGACTAAAAATGGAATGCTTTCTTGCCGATTTCCCTTGTTAGTAGTTATGTAGCTTTCTTTACTTTTTATGTCATTTGGCCGTAAACATCTCTAAACAATTATTATGATCAACTATTTTTGTTTTGGGCAGATTGAAAACGATAATTTAGTATATAGTTCACGCTTAATTTCGTTTTGGATAACGGGTATGGAATGTTTAAAATCAATACTCCTATATCATAACATCTTACATTAATTTACTTGTTAGATAAAAATTGCTTGCTAACAAACAAATTTATCTAACATGTTAAATTAACACACACCTGTGTGTTTGAAAGTTAACATACACGTCAAATATGTAATTTAACACAAAATTAATAGATCATATTAGTAGAGCAAAATTTACTCCTTAAATGGAAATTTTTAATAAAAAAAATAAAATAAAAAAATATCGAAAGACCCGGGATAAACGTATCACAACCTTACGCGATGCTGAAAAACCTACTCGCAAAAAAATTAGATCCCGAATTTTGTCCAGTCGGGGTCGTATTTTTTTTTTATCATCGAAATATAGTCAGGTGCAGGTCGAGTTTCAATATTAAACCACCCATAAGTATCATTTACTAGTATGTAAAATTAAACAAAACTAGTGATATTATTCTAAACTTTCCTAATGTAGAAGTTTAGAATAAAAAGTCTAATTACCAAAGATATTAATGTGTATAAACATGAGGTTAATTACTTGGAGACAAATGGTATGTTGTTTAAACACAAAATTAATTAATCATATTATAGTACTCAGGGGCGGAACCAGGTCGTGATGTAAAAAAATATGTTTAATAGAAAAAAATAAGATCTAATACAATTTTTTTTCGTATATATTCAACATAGCATAAAATAAATATTATACAAATTACATTGGATAATAAAATAATTTTTTATGTAATTTTTTTTGGAAAAATACAATGGTTATTTAGAAAATTTGGTAATTTTAAAGTAAAAAACATAAAATTTTAGAAAAAAAAACTAATATGATTTGAACCTCTAGCATTTCACTACCTTATGGTCCAATTTTACCATTACACCAGTCACTCTTTTATTTAACCAGATGGGCCATCAATGTATATAGTTCAATTTTTTTTAATTACATATATAAAAAAAATATTGAAAATCGTCGTTGGGATGATGACGGCCACTGCCCGCCTCTTGGTCCGCCCTGATAGTAGTAATATTTACTGCAGTATGTAAAATGGAGTAACATTTTTGTTATGAATAAACGAAGTAATTAACCAAGGGTAATAAACGGCCAAACGGAAGATAGTAACGGAGGAGGGTGTCAGAAAAAGTTTGGGGAGCCCACAGAGCTCCCTCTGAAGAGACGGGAATCTTTTTTTCCACTTCCCCCAATGTACGGCTTGGGTTCCAAAGTGGGTCCCTTCTCTAACACGCCTCATTATTATTCTATCAATCGCCGTGTTTAAGGGTAAATCTAAGTGCAGACCATCGGGAAGATAATGACATTTTTATAATTTCGAAAAAAAATTATTTTTTATTTTTTAACCATTTATTTTAACAAAAATACGTTAAAACGATTATTTAACCCAAATCATTTTTATTTTGACAACCCCAATATATCAATTATAGCTCCGCCACTAACGCTTCTGCATCTTTACATGCATGAAATAGTTATTTACTGATACATACATAGATAGACGGTGCTTATACATGCATCGAATCTAATCTAATGTGATCTCATACTATTACTATGTAATTCCGTGCTTGTAGTAGACTTTTTGGGCTTACTATGTAAATTGTTACCATATTTTAAAGGAAATCCATTTTGGTCCTTCATATATACACAACTGTAGATCAAACCCACATTGTTATCTAGACTAGGGTACATGGTGTTGCTTGATGTCATGTGATGGAGTATTTTATTGCCATATTTTAATATACACGATCAATGACGATATTTTTTATGACGAACTTACTAGTGATGGGTTTTTATAATTTAATCAATTCACATCTTTTCGAAATAATAACAGTTTTTTACTTGTATTAAATGAGCATTATTTAGTACCCAGTAGTATAATATTTGATGCATCTAAGTAGCATTTAGAGGAATGCATGTGCTACGTAAACGTATATATATATCAAATACTTTAATTCTTCAATAAATATTAATAGACCAATTTTATAATTTTGGTAATATAGAAATTGTGGATTAGCTAGCTAGTCTC
Organism: Primula vulgaris; assembly: GCA_963920805.1. Classification (NCBI taxonomy): domain Eukaryota; kingdom Viridiplantae; phylum Streptophyta; class Magnoliopsida; order Ericales; family Primulaceae; genus Primula; species Primula vulgaris. The sequence continues at coordinate 5,503,830 of OY987213.1, forward strand.
TCGTCCTGGTCATGTCCTAATACAACTTTGCGATCGTTTCAAAAATAATCTATGCACGTGAACAAAATCTTAGAACTTTTTAAGGGCATGGTAACAAAATTGTTTTTTTTTCTTTTCTTTAAATCTTATTTTGTTCAAGTACTTAAGCAAGTGACAATTAAACTGAGTAAATTAATAACCTATATGGAGTCAAGAAAGCTTCCAAAATTAATCCTTGAGATGTACGTAGTTACTGAAATAACGTCCTTAGGATCACATGACGTTCACAATAATGTAACGTTCTTTCTCAAAAAGGTGTCATATAAATGACGAAATATACGTTGATATTGACTAATTGTATCAACGGCAGTACTGTATCATCACGTGACAGGGATGGTGAAGCTATACATACATTTATTTACTTTTTAAATTTTCTAGATACAGGGAACAAATTTTCTCGCGTTTGCATGGTCAAAATATTTTGGTCAGATCGTTATTTTCATATTTATTCAAAATTTTGTAAATCGACGTACTTTTAATTTTTAAATTGTTTGTTAAAAAAAATATAATTTGACATTTTTTATGTTTTACTGTTTGTGTGACGATTTTTAAGATAATAGTATTAATAAATACAAAAAAAAAGTTAAATTTTATTAATTTTTTTGAACAAACACTTTAGAAATAAAATAGTAATTGATTTAATTTTTTTTTTTTTTTTTACAAATGCATATAAAAACCTATAAAATAAAATGATTAAAACTTAGGAATCTCAATAAATTTGAACCCATACATGCACACATAAATAAGAGAGTGACGTGGCATGCAGTTGGGTTGCAGAAGTACTGAGCGTATGTATATTGAGTAGTCAAATTTCTCATCTTCTCTCTAGTATAATACATCTCTTTTTGTACTTTATTCGCAAGAATGTATTCTTTTACTTGTACCCGGATTTTCTGTTACTTAATTTCTTTGCCTTTTTTGAGTTTCTCCTTTTTCTTCTCTTCTTTTGCTATTAAAAGCTCATCTTCAGAAGAAAATCAGGGAGTTTGTTGAGTTTTCTTTATCATGGTATGCCTTTTTACTGATGGTATTGGGTAATGCACTTCTTTCAAGTTTATTTTTTAGTGTATTTGCTTGTTTTACTAAATTAAATAACTTAAAAGTTTGAAAACATAATGATAAACCCATAACTTTGGTCGGTAATGTTAGGCTTTTCAACAATAAATATATAATGAATAGATAATAAACGATGAACACTTCTTGATCTTTATTGTAATTCGGCAATTACCATTATTCGGATTACAATTATATCACTATACTTATGCTCGGATTCGATGGTTGATCGTGAACGTGATCTTTTTCTTCTATTCGGTGCTCGACTTTTCTACCTTACTCGGTTTGACTATTGATGTAATAAGCACTGACAAACTTTTGTCTTTTCTCTCATTCTCTCTATATTTTTTGAGGTATGTTTTCTGATCCTTCTTTTAGGGGGGTACTGAGCTATTTATAGGCAATTATGTTTCTGTTGACAAATGTCGCCATCTTAGTTGTCCTCTCATGGGCTTTTCCCTTACGGGCCTTTAATAACTGGGCTAATACATTTATAGATAATGACTTATTAAGAGAGCTTTTTGGACCATGGGTTTTGGGTTCTAGCCTTGGATACCCTCTTATAATGAATGGGCCGATTAATACCCGAATACACCTATTCGGATCCAATTTTTATGTTCTATCACATAATTTTAAATTGTTCTTCAGTGTTCTTTCCAATGCCAAATGGTCTAAATTATTGGATGTTGATATAGAATTAAATCAATTTAAAAATGTAAGATAAATGATAAATAAATAAATAAAAAACAGAATAAGGTGCTGGATTTCATTTTAACTTTTTACTAGTTACTGCTCTGCCAATGCCCAATTATTGATTTAACCCAAGTAATATTATCGGAGTATATATATATATATAATATTACTCCTATTTTCTTAAATTAAACATAAGGTGTGTGATTTGGTATCTCTGAGGTGACATGATCAGTCTCATGTGATTTGAGAATATTCACGTGGGATGTTTTACAATATGAGTGAAGGCACACCATACTTTTGGGTTTGATGATGAGATTCACTATTATGGGAAATTATTTATAATTTTAATCGGGGGCAGTTCACTTTTAGTATAAAAAAATAATTAATTTAATTTGAGTGTTAGTTCAAAAAACTAATTCTGTTTTGATCATGTAACATTTTCCTCATTCATTTGATGAATATAAAGCAAATATAAGAAAATAAATATAAAATACATATAATTTAAAATTTTAAAAAAATACATAAATTTTTTTTAAAATATAAAATCAAAAAAGTATTTTTAAAATGGAAAAAAAACGTTCATTCACTTCAAGATTTTAGAGTGAATGAATCAAATAAAATCTCATTCAATTAAAATAAAATAAAAAAAGCTCATTGTGAATGTATAAAAAAAACGTTCATCTTCTTCAAAATTTTAGAGTGAATAGATCAAACAAAATCTCATTCACTTAAAAAAAACATTAAAAAAAATCTCATTGTGAATGGATAAAAAAACCGTTCATTCAATTCAAATTTTTAGAGTGAATAAACCAAATAAAATCTCATTCAATTTAAAAAATATTAAAAAAAAGTCATTCTTTTCAAAAATATGAAGTGAATTGATACAAAAAACGTTGATTTACTTCAAAATCACAGACAAAAAATCCATTCATTTTAATATTTTGAAATGAATATACCGAACAAAATCGCATGCATTCAAGTTTTTAAAATGAATGGACAAAAAATAAATCATACCGAAGTGAATGTACCCAACAAAATCTCATTCACTTAAAAAAAATCAAACAAAATATCATTTACTTCAATATTATATATTGAACAAACAAAAATTAATTCATTTCAAAATAACAAAAAAAACCTATTTATTTCAGTTTTTTCAATTGAATGTATTAAATAAAATCTATTTATTTCAAAAAATTTAAGTGAATGGAAGAAAAATAGAAAATTAAATTAAATTTTGAAAGTATGATTTTTTAGAATTAATTTTGAAAACAAGGTAATATGGTTAAAAGAACAAAATTTAACAGGATGATTTAAGGAAGTGCATGACAATCAATATCAAGCGCATGTAGGAATTATTAGCAAAACATCAGTTTCTAGACATTTGAAGGTGACCTTTAACAGATTTTTAAATTCTAAAGGGATGATCAATATCACTAATATCACCGCTACAATAATAAATATCTGTACCCACTTTATTTTTTCCCTGATTTAAGCAACTTGTTTGTTAAGTATATGCGAAAAATACTTTATCGAAACTAGATCCTTTGCTTGTCCTATTTACTGTTGTTCATTGTATATATATAAAGTCTAAACTCTTTGTACGATTTAGTTCTTTCTTTAATGACATAAAATGTACTCCTATATCTTTTGTACTCTTTCAACTTTGATCTTGTTGGATATAGATGGATTAACAAATGATCATAAAAAATGTGCACATATAAAACATTTTTCCCCAGTAAACACTCCCAGCTTATTAATAATATAGCAAAAGAGTATTACAATTACAGACTTAAGAAAATTGATGATACTGGGCCTATAAGCAAGCCAAATTTGGGAAAATAACCTTTAACTGAAACTTAGTTTTGAAAACAACCTCCTTATGGTTTAAGTCACTCTCACCTTTTATCGTATTTAGTAAACAAGATGTGTGCGGATTATAAGTAAAGTTCTTGAGATTTTAGACTTGTCCCAACAAAGGGTCTCAAGACACTTTACAAATCACCAAACTCAAGTTGGTTTGTAGATTTACCAAACGGGGGAAACACAAGAGGAAAACAAGAAATCGTATAAGAAATAATCATACCTTCTGATATTACTGTAAAACAACACCCAACAGTAAATCTTCTTCGTTATTATTAATTTGTTCTTATAAAATTTTCATTCATTTCTTTTTCATAAACTATCAGATTTGTCATATATTCATAATTCAGGTAATAAATCATCATCTATTAGTTCGTATATCACATGCCACTTTGAGAATGATATATAGTGTATGTTTTACCGGCCCATAAAAGTGGTCGAACTCTTGTCTCTTCCATTACCATGATCCACTTTCCTCTTAAATATTTAAAACATTTCCCATTCTTTAAGCAAATTAAAGTAGCAGTTACAAATTTTTATGATAATTGGACCTGTATGTGAATATTATGGATGCCAATGACATTTAACAATGTTCAGTCTAAGCCTTTAAACCTGCGTACAAGCGATGAATATTACTTGCCGAATCCATCAATATTCATATTGAACAATCACGACTGTCCTTAGCATTGCTGCTTAATACATTCGTTAGCTTCAGATTATTTTGTTTAGATCAGTGGCGACGTCATTGCAGAAGCTTAGTTGGATTTGACTAGCGAGTTCCTCCATACTCAATTGGCACTCCAACCCTATCTGAAAATAGATTAAATTTTAAATATATACACAACAACAATGCATCAACACAAACTGATTTATCTTGGGCAAAGTTTATCATAGACTCATATAGTTGAGTGTTTTAGACTTTTAGTGGCAAAGTAGAAAAAAGGGAAACTGTTGACGATATATAAATGAGAGCGTCTTTCCCATGCCCAAAAATCTAAATTCAGGTTAAACTTCGTGACTCGAATTATGAGTTCTACTTCCAAAGTGAGACAATGACTTTTTCTTTGGCTTCGATTGACTTCTTCTTCTTCTTTTTTCTTTTAAAAAATACAGATAAAAAGAAGATTAAATATGTGTAAATTATAAAAATGAGTTGAAAAATCACAAACTAAAAACTCAATTTAGTATTTTTTTTCCTCTTGAATGATAAAAGCAGCATTATTTCTCAAGCCCTGCAAAAGGTGAAAGATCTTAAACTCTTAGATGGCCACTTCGAAAGTTTAAGAAACAAGCCTTCACTTTATCATCATTGACACGATTTTGTATATTATTTTTACAAGCATTTTTTTTTTGCCTATATAACCTCTTTTTAAAGGCAGAGTTTTTTTTTTTAAATCTAATCATCACAAAATGTTTTGTTCCCTAACATTAGATTTTTATGTGATGCTGAAGTTGTAATAGCGGAAGTTTATTAGACATGAAAGTATATAATTAAACCTTAAGTTTCTTATCCTTAAAAGAAGCAAATAATTTAGATATTTAAATATATATACATATTAAAATGAATAGTTGAATTATAGTGCCATAACATACTTGAAGTCGGTTTAGTTCTGTAAATTGTTGTTGTTGTTGTTGTTGTTGTTTTGTGTGTGTGTGTGTGTGACGTAACACAACAGATTACGATTGGCTATCCAGGATGAAACATAATTAAAAGTGTATAACGAAATGTTATAATCTTAGGTTATGAATATGTAAAATGATATCAAGCTAAATAAAGTGCATGGTTGCGGGGAACCCTTGAACTGTAAAGTGCTGCAGTATGTGAATTTCGGGTTGTTAGTCCCGTTAGTTACTTGTATGTCAGTACGTGTAATTTTGTGACACATACTAGGAGTTTCAATATTGCACATAAGTAACATTGCCACATTGGAAATTAATCATTTGCTCTTGAATCCTGGACCTAGATCACACTGATCTTGTGTTATAAGGGGAGACATAAGGTGAGGAGAGATAAGGAGTAGGTCCTTGATCATCGTAGTAAATGGTTTTTAGTTTATCGTTTTTAAAGATCTAAGTTTATTTAGAGTTTTATTACCCTTTATTTGCAATTTAGGCTCCGTTTCTATGCATTCCGATAAATACTTTTCTATGTTTATCGGAACTGATTGTAGTGGTCACTATGGAGGCCTTGTTCCATAGTTAATACATTTTCTTTTATTAATAAAGTTGGGGCTGTTACGAAAAAAAAAACATCGGATATTAATATATTATGATGGCTTTTTACCTTGATAACAAAGGAATGGAGAATGGTATCCTCCATGCTACTGATGCTCAAATGAAGGATCTGAAAACAAAGCTTGTCCAACACACTGATTATCTTTACAACTTGACCAGGAATCCTCTTTGAAATTGTCCTCAAAACTACATTTGAACCAGACAGCTTAGCCTCCACGTCAGCGACAGCGGAATTGCAGCATGCTTCGAGCTCACCGACTAAACTACTAGTAGTAGTATTTTTGTCAAAATTACCAAATGGGCTATCAGGCTGTGGAGGAGGAGTCAATTGGAGTAATTTTGGACTAGGGCTAGGGCTTATGCTCTTCTTTCTTTGTTTTTGTGATTCTAATGCTTGTAGAACTTGGTGTAGTTCCTTGATAAATTCTATCACACCACCTATGATTGATGCTTGGTCTCCCTATAATATCGCATTGTGCAAACTGATATAAGGGAAATGTTTTCTGTAAAAAAAAATACTTGTACACTGTAACAAAAGTTGTATGTTTTATTTTTGAAAAAATGGTCCAAATGTAACAAAAGGCTTGTTGCTGAGCTACACAAATCTCAAGAATGAAATACAAATTAAACTAAACCTTTAAGAGTAAATCAAGTGTCAAAGTTTGAGGGATACTCATAATAACTACCAAAATGGTGGCTTGTTTACTAATTAAGCCTCTAAACGAAATCATCTTAACTAATCCAGTTCACAGAATCCTTTCAGGCCTTTATATTTTGAGTCTGAAGTAGTGAATTCATATGCGGGTTTATCAACTTGACAAGTTTATCAACTTTCTGTATCAAATTTCTGCAGCTGTTGTATGTTTACTCTTTATATATTGGCAATTACATTCCCAACTACACTCTCTTTAATTTTAGGTTATTAGGACCTAAGAGCTTATCTGTAATATGCGGGTTTATTTACTTCTCGTACCCTCGTTTCTTCCTGTTTTGTACCTTGGTTCTTAATTTTGTCTTCTTTTTTTACCACGATTTCTACTTTTACTCCCTTTTGTACCTTTGTTTTTAAAATTTTCTTTTTTTACCTTGTTTTTACTTTATTTTCCTTTTTTTACATTGGTTTTTACTTTCTTTTCCTTTTTGTATCCGAGTTTTAAGGTTGAAAATTGACTAAAAAAGAAATATATATATATATATATATAAACCATGGTACAAAAAAGAAAATTTAATAAACAAATGTACAAAAAGGAAATAAAAGTAGAAACCATGATAAAAAAAAAAAATCAAGAAACCAAAGTACAAAACGAGAATAAATGAATAAACGAAGGTATAAAAAGATATAAAACCCGTAATATGCCAAATCAAGTTTTGTCTATAAGTCGAGCCTATGTCACTCGAATTTACTTTTCTTGAAATGAACCCTAAAACACGAAATGACTAAGGATTCTGGATTCGAAAATATTGTATTTTTATTAGTACTCACCATTTTTGCCTCTAAGTTACCTATTGCAATAATATCAAGCAATATCAACTTTCTTATGAGCCGCCATAATTTAGCTCAAAGGGAAAAATTTGACAAATCATGACCTACTTCTTCCTATATATATGATGAGCCTCCAAAATTTAGCTCAAAGGGGAAATTTTGAGCAAATCATGACTTACTCTTATAAACTTTCTTTTAAAAGTTTATAATATATATAGTCCGTGTATATGGCAAGCAGTGAGAAAAATATATAGAAAGATGGATAGAATACCCTTTTGATGTAGAAACAAGGAGTCAATGACTTTAACACCTTTAGATTCTCATTCATTTGCTTTCTCCTATTCCTCTCCACAGTTATATGAGCCATATTATGCTTAATATTTGCCACACTAGCTAGGAAAAAGGCTGTAACTTGTAATGTTACGTATATCACCTCTCTTGTTCGTATAATCTATTTATAGGAAAACTATAGGTAGGAGAAAGATAACTTCTTGGTGTAATTATTATATCATTAATATATAGCTATTTATAAAATTCAGAAGTTGAAAAATTGTAAGACAAGATGATGTGCAAATTGTTTGTCAATTGTCAACGGCTGAGACAATAATGTTTGTATAGTTATGTACAACTTTAAATTATGGCTGCAAATGAGCCTAGATTTACTGTGCTCGCTCGTTTACTAAACGCGGCCTGAAAGTTTATTCAAACTCAGCTTGTTTATAGATGAGTTGTTCACGAGTCTGTTCATGATGAGTTTTTCACAACACGTTTTTTAGACAAATTTAATATCGTTTTGCATAAAAAAATCTTTTTTATTTAGCTAAAATAAGTATTAAGATAAATAATAAATTTAGTTATTGTGATTTTAGTTTTAATTAGATTTAGTTTAGAAAATAAATTTATTAATTAAATTACTCTTAAATTAAAGAGTATTTATTGATCATCAACATTATATTAAATAAATTTTAAATATATAAGAAGGAATATATATATGATTTTTTTTTTACAAATAATCAAACGAGATTTCAAACGAACCTAACATGTTCACGAACACGAACATGTACGCCTCGGTTTATTAGCAACCTTACTTTAAATATGAATATAGTATTAATACGTGTGCGTAGACAATCTTTGCAAATGTAACAGAAAAAGTTGATAAAAAGTCACAATAGTTCAAAACCGTTAAAACCTTTTTGTTTTTATAAATCACTGAAAGTTTAATAGTAATAAAGTTTAAGTGACGCTGAGTGTTTATTCTTTAAAACTATAAAACTCATATGAATAGTAGTAAAGTTTTAGCTATAGATCTAGTTGGCACATCAATAATATATCTTGCACATTATTGTTGATTGGGTTATTGTCATACTTTTATGCATATTTAACCAAAAAATAATGGCTATAAGGATTTTTCTTGTGCCCGCAACTACGCCTAAAAAGAAGGTACTTTTCCCTTACGCGTTAACAAAATTCCTAAGAATTACGTTTCTATTTCCTAGTTTAGAACATTTATTCTGAGATTTTCCTAAATTGATGGTAACATTCAGGTTACGAATTACATTTCACTGGTAAATAATGAACTCCTGTTTACGCAATATCTAAAAATACATATATTTAACCAAGCTATTTTCCTAAAAAGAAGAAGAAAGGTGATGTATATATGGCCTATGGGCAATGTGATAAATTAGGTGATATTATTGTCACAATTAACCTCAAAAGCCTGAACGAATCCATGTAGTGGCAAATGGGTGTGATTCGATAAAAAAAAAACATATTAAAAAATAATTTTTTCTTAATTTTAAATATTTATTTGTAAAAAAAATTAGTCAATAGATAAAAACAAATGCAAATTATAACAAACTCTTTTAGTTGGTAATGGAAAAGTATCAATTTACTTAACATGTGATCACAAGTTCAAATCTAATGCTATACTCAATTAATTGATTTTTTTTTATTATTATTAGTTTCTCTTCAATATTATTAAATATACATTTTTTTAATTAAAATAAAATAAAAAAACTCGTTACTTTTAACCTGCTAGATTTCATTGCATCCTTTTTTAATTTTATTTTTAATTTTAATTTTTTTCTCTTAAAAAAAGTTCGAACATAATGTGTTTTTAATATAAAATATTAAACATTAATTATTTTGTTTTACAAAATAAAAGTTGCTACATTACAATATTATTTATTACAACATCATTATTAATGCATGATTGACATAATATATCTAATTGCTTAATAAGTTTTATTATCGTTAAATAATTTACTTCATTTGAAAATTTAAGACACACGTATTTAGAATTTTATACACTAATATATTTTTACTAATGTTTGATGGTTTTACTCACGAGTCTTGATATAAAATTTTAAAACAATACATCTTGTATTTATATACATTGATATGATTTGATAAAAAAATTAGATACGACTTGCCCCACTTACTCAAAATATTGGATTCGTCTCTGCTCAAAAATACTAATAATTTTCATTTTCTTAATACCACTAAATTCTTATTCAATGCTATATATATGATACTATTGTCATCTACAACAGAGATTCTAATGTACTAATAATGATTTTCATTTTCTCAATACTGATAATTTAATTGAAGACATGTTACTGATCCAGTCTCCACAACTTATTTATACATGTAGATTAATTTGTATAGGATAAATATAATTTTCGAGTTTATACTTCATACTACAAAATTCTTATTCAATGCGATATGTTACACTCTCGTGAGGCTAGCTAGGTTTATACAGCCCCAACCTTCACACGTACGTGTGTGTCTATATATATATATATATATATATATATATATATAAATAAAAGGGGAGGATATATGAACATCATGAAAAACACCAAAATGGACATTTTTTTTTGTAAAAACGTTCCAAATCTATATTTGATTAATGCAAATCTTCACGGTTTCACGACAGAAACACAAATATGCGTCATGTTTTTTTTTCTGAGATATATAATGACATGTTTTGAATTTTTAAATTTTACCATAATTTCGAAAACATGTCATTATACATATCGGAAAAAAAAACAAGACGCATATTTGTGTTCCCGTCGTGAAACCATGGAGATTTGTATTAACCAAATCTTGATTTGGAGCGTTTTTACAAAAAAAATGTTTATTTTGATGTTTTTCATGGTATACATATAACATTTCCTATATATATATATATATATATATATATATATATATAGGATTGCATGTATAATTACTTGACTTCTCACGTTTATTATCTTGGGGGCAATAACATTTCTACGCGTGAAATTACTTTGCTATCATCTACTATGTCATGCATTTTTACCTGTTTCTATTTCATCATCTCTATCTACTTAGCTCATGCTTGCCATGCTCTCAACTTCATATCTACTTTTCATTACCCTAAAGTTTTAATCCCTATATATATTTGTGTTACATTGTAACACTCTTGAGTGTGCATTGAGATTACCTTTCTGTGTAAAAAGAGGTGAGGTCGCGGCACGACTCCGAAACTTACACAAGGCTTAAATTCTTTGTTTGCTCATAGTAACATTATTAAGCAAAAAATAATAACACATTTCTTCTTTTAAAATATTGTTAAGAGGCATTAAACAACGGAGCTAAATAAAATGGTCTAAATGGGCATAAAAAAAATTGTAATAAGAAGGCAAAAGAATAGAAATGTCAAAAAATAAAAATTGTTAATGGGGAGGATTGAACTTGGGTCTTAAGATAAGAAGGCAATGTTAACCCAAAATTGATATATTGATGTCATTATATGCTTAGCAAATTTTTCAATCTCCTCATCGGCACGAGAACAATATATATAGTTGTAATCTTAAAAAAAAGACTAGTATATATGTATTGGATATATATAGGTAGGACAAATTAATAGAGCCCAAAGAGTTCTTTAGATTGTGCAGGTCGTCATGGATGACAATCGGTCCTAATCAGTTAAGCGCAACGATATCGTGACCGGAATGGGGCAAAAGAGCACATAATTTACTTTATTTACTTGGCGAGTCGATAACCAGAAAACAACAACATAAAGCTAGGGACATAAAAGAGCATGTATATAATTTACTTTTTTCATGATTGAAAGTATGTCGTTATATTTGATTATCATTTTGTAAATGTGATAGAACTCTGTTTTTATGTCCCTTTAGCACTACTGTTATCTTTGCCAATTGACATCTTAGCCATATAACCAATCCTTTTTTGACACGAAACTAGTTGACCTAAAATGGGTCGATTGATCATGCCGGAAATAACTTTATCTAGCAATGGATCCGTTAAAGATCCTGTTAAATTTGTTATATATTAATCGAGACCAATTTCCTTCCCTCTTAGACATTTCAATACCAGTATATCTCTATCTACTAGTCTGATACGCTGTATACGCATACCCCACGATCACACACCGACTCCTATTCCACAAAAACCACGATCTATATGCATGCATTGCTGTCTATGATGGAGTACTAGAAGTTGGTAAACCTTGTGCCGATCACTTTATTGCCGGCGCTCCACTGCTCCTATAGTGTATGTTAAGCATGCTATGTCCTTACTATATAGTTGTGTGCGGGTAGACTGTTATAACTCCTGCTCCCATAGACTGTACGATGAGAGATAGAGTTATAAATCTTTTTGTTTGACCATCTAACATGCTCAATCTGTTGGAAAAAAAAGTTTGAAAAATATGTAATTTAAACATATTTGTTCCAAGTGGTCAGGGACCATCTTTGAGTCAATTTTTAATGCGACTCCTCAGTTTTTCCGAGGCCATACTCTATGTGTTTGAGTAGCTCGTGTGACGAGCTTCACAACGGTATATCGCATGACCCATTCGTAGGAAGGGTGTGAATGATAATTGGACTCGAAGGTTGGTACTCGAAAGAGGAAAAAACCGAAATCTGGAAAATGAAATAGAGAGTGGGAATAAACCATGAGGGTTATCCCACATTGGAAAATCAAGGTTGATTTTCACTCTATATATACAAGTCCATCCTATGTAGTTGGTAAACTAATAAAGTCCACATATCCATGAGTGGGTTAGTGTGTACCACACACGCGCTCGCTCGGGTCTCGGGACGCGGGACGCGGGATTTGAGGAATGTCTCGGGTCTTGTACTAAATCTGAAAATGGACTTTTGCATATTTGCAAGAGGAGGAACTCTAGAAAGTTTGAAACTCCAGCAGTAATTGGAGACGGATTCTGTGAATGTAACTCTCAGAAGTTAATGACCACATTTAATTCTGCGGTTTCAGAATTCAACCAGAAACCTTAAGGTGGTTGGGCGAATATCGGTTAAGGGCATACTGTTAACAGTAGCCTCGTCGATTGTTTATTCTATTCTGTCCATTTATTTTTCCGCACTTATATTCTGTTTTTACATTCTGTCCTTTAAATTCAGTATTTTAATTTTATGTACTTAGCAGTAGCTTTTCTATTCTGTTGTACCATTCTGTAATTAGTTTAAAGTTCTGTTTTATTGCTGTAATTACATTTCTGTAATTTAATTCTGTAATTAGATTAGTTTCAATTCAGTCCTGTATTTTAAATTCATAACAGAACAGTCCGGCTGTTAAGTCTATACTTTCCAGTCCGGCAGGTTCTTTTAATTGCAAATCAGTACATCAGATTATTAATTAATAATAATCTGAATACGTTTGTTTTATTTACGATTCAGTACCTAGTTTATTGTATTCCATTTGGAAATTAATAAAAATTACACTGGTTTTATTTAATTATTGTTTAGTCCTTTAATTATTGTTAATTGTTATTTCGTACACGGAAACCAACACAATCTACAGCATCGTTGGTCGATTATGAGAACAAAATCGAAAACTAAGCCTTGGATCTGGGATTCAACCTCACCAGCCCTACTTGAGAAGAGACAAATGATCAGGTGGTGATTATCCGTCGAAATTATAATAAAATGACATAATAAATTACGACTTTCTACTATAAGTTAATTTAATCGTGACGTATGTAAGGGATTCAAACGGGGCTTCTATAATGGTTGCTCTCAATTGCTACTTTAACAACTGTCTTGGGCATTTGTCGAACAGATCATGTACATTTTTTAGTTTTATCTTCTTATGTTTGAGGTTTTTCTGCTTTATTTATATTTATTTATGACCCCATTTATTTAGTGTTGGGCCGCTTTTATTCTTTCAACATAAGCATTCTGTTAGAATCATTTGGCTGTCTATTCTTGACCAACTTGGATGAATATAGTCTTGTACAAAATATTTAGCTGGCAATTGGCTTATTGGTTTAAACTTTGAACCAATTTGACTGAAAATGCACCAATACAATAACTTGGTCTTAAATTTTTGAAGAAGAACAAACTATCCTCAATTCAATGTCTTCTAGCTTAATTCTCATTATTTCCTCTATTTCTCTATTATTTTTACTCACAAATGTTGAAAACATACTTTCTAAACCTAGTGGCTTATACATCCCCATCAAAAAAGACCCGAAAACTCATTTATACTACACTAATATTGTTATAGGGACCCCCGCCCTTGCCAAGGGCTTTGTTATCGATCTCGGGGGACGAGCCCCATGGATAAATTGTGAAACATATGTTTCATCTTCGTATAGGCCAATACTGTGCAATTCTACGGAATGCAAATCCCTGAATGTGACCTTTTGCTCTCGATGTGACTATCCGCCAAGGAAAAATTGCTATCAAACTATTACTTGTACAGTAGATACGTGGAACCCGGTGAAGGAAATATACGTCGATGCTAAAGAGCTAGGCTATGATACTATTAAGGTTTACTCAACTGAATACTCACATCTATATGATGTGCCTCACTCAGTATTCTCATGCAGTGATTCGTTAATATCGGAGGAGCTAGGGGGAAATAATTCCGGAATGATAGGGTTGGGAAGGACCAAAATTTCCTTGAATGCACAATTTGCTAATAATTTTGGTTTGCCTAATAGATTTGCACTTTGTATTCCTTCAAGTAAGAAGGGGAATGGTGATTTATTCATCGGTGGAGGACCGTACTTTATGCCACCTGATAAGGAAGACCTTTCGAAGTCGCTCATCAGAATCCCTCTTATTGTCAATCACCGCCACAATGGCTTCCCTTTGATTAGAGACCCGAAATCGGAATACGAGTATTTCGTCGATGTGAAATCCATTAAAGTTGATGGGAAATATGTTCCGTTTAACACTTCTTTACTAAGCATTGATAGAATGGGGGATGGTGGGACCAAAATTAGCACGGTGGATCCTTTTACCATATTACATACTTCGATTTACGAGGCCGTTGTGAATGCTTTTGTTAAGTCAGCTACAGATAAAAATATCACTAAGATCTCATCGGAAAAGCCATATGGAGCATGTTTTAATTCGACCACCATTACTAATTCCAAAATCGGCCTTAACGTGCCAACAGTAGATTTGGTGTTTGAAAGTAAGGACAAAGTGTATTGGAGGGTTTATGGTACTAACTCAATGGTTAGACTTAATAGTGATGTTATGTGCTTGGGGTTAATAGATGGGGGATCAAATGCTTCGCCATCTATCGTGGTGGGCGGGAAATTTCTGGAGGACAATCTCCTGGAGTTCGACTTGGTTTCATCAACGCTTGGCTTTACAAATTCGCTCTCTCTTTATGACACAAGTAGTTCCCTTGTGAGGGTTTGATTTTTAACTTATGTTTTAGAGTGCTTACATAACATCAACCTGGCAATATTTTTGTCATGTTTGATGCAATTCCTTAAATAAACTGTGTTCTACATCTAAAAAAAAAGAGTTCTTCAAGTGGTCGCCTTTTCTGCTATTTTATTTGGATTATTGGCGTAAACAATGTAAAGAGTTGCCTGATTAGATGAAGTCATCTAATGAGATAAATTGAACAGTTTAAGGTGTAATTTTTCTCATCATCAATAGTTTTACAATGTAAGCTAATTTGGAATAACTTGGACAAAGGTCAGATTTTTTCGTATGGGACAGATTTGATTAACCTTAGATTCATTTTATCGGTTTCTTGGGGGCGGTTTTCCCTTTATTATATTTATAATTTATTACCTGAAAATGGACTCTATACTCTATACAGTACAAATATTCCTTAATTTGTTGTAAATTAATATAACTAAGGGTGTAAATGAGCCAAATTCCATTATGTTTAACTCAGCTCTTTTACTAAACGAGTCAAAAAAGTGTAGTTGTATTTGCGGAAACAGGGAAACTGTCTAAGTCAAAATATTGGAAAGAGCTAAGAGCTACTGATCTCTACTTTGACGAAAAATACCAAAAGAAGGGTTATCACAATGTTCATGGAGCAATAAAAAAGGTTATAAGCATTGACTAGTTGTGATTAATTTTTAAACAAATAGAGCTTAGCTAAGCTTAAGGATCATTGTTTCTATCTATAACAAATGTATGCAAAATCCTAGTATTAAATTAGATGAGCATGTTAGGAATATGCCAGTAGTATGGACACAGAATGCACATGTTATGTTTCTCACTCTATTGATTCTATTGAGCCTTTAATGAGTTATAATGACATTGCTTATGATGTGTGAAGTCATTTTGCTAATATTTTTGGTCATGCTAGTTTCATCAAAGATATTTGGAGAAGCTACATTTATAATTGGTGTATTTCTTGTGATAGTTTTCAGGTTGGATTAATAGCAGCTTTGGATCATTTCCTCATATGTTGGGAGATTTGACTTACCAAAAATGATTACAGGTTTGAGAACGGTTATATGAGCTCGGAGAGAATTATTAATAATGTTACCAGATGGATAAGGGATATCAATGCATCATTAAAACCCAAAATACTTGCTATCAACTTTCATTAAATGCTCTTATTATTAAGCATATCTCTTGTAAAATAAAGAGGCTAGAGTGGCCTCTAACCGTGTATTTTTAACGGTTGTATATTAATGTGAGCCCTTATATTGATGAATGTAAAATTAACTCAAAAATTTATACTAATTGAATAACTTTTGGCTGCATAAGAATGCCCTCTAAACAATCTTGTGATACAAATATATAAGCTAGTTTAGTATTTTTTATCTCCTCCCCCTCTTTTCCTCCTCTTCTTTCGTTTTTGCACGTTCTTTTATAGACAATATTGTCCTCCACTTGCCACACGGCCGGACGGGTTGAATGTGCCGGATGGGACGGGCCGGATGGGTTGTATTGGCGGACGGGTTGAATGGGCCGGATGGGACGAGCCGGACAGGTTGTATTGGCCGGACGGGTTGAATGGGCCAGATGGGACGGGCCGGACGGGTTGTATTGACGGACTGGTTGAATGGGCCGGATGGGACGAGCCGGACAGGTTGTATTGGCGGGACGGGTTGAATGGGACGGGCCGAACGGGTTGTATTGGCCGGACGAGACGGGCCGGACGGATTGCTTACGAGCCGTTCGACTTTTGGGCCTTCCTTCTATAGGCTGGACGGGTTTTAGACCGTGTGGGTTCATCCCCCGCCTAGACCAGACAGGTTTCAGGCCTGTTAGGCTCCTACTTAGTTATGTTCTCGACATTTTAGTCTGATACACTAAGCTTAACGAATAATGCTATTTTTACATGGATTTTGGCATATTACATTTTATGGCTCATAATAGATATTTTAAAATTCATCCAATGGATTCAATTAAATAGAGTATTTTTTTTCTTTGCACAGTAACTATCTCTCCCTGGCCGATCTACCAATTTCTCTCTCAACCCCATATACCAAATTCTCCAAGTACTCATTAAAAAATACTATATTTTTTCTTATATTTTAAACATAAATTTCCTAACTGACAATTTCACAACTGTTATAATTTTTTTCTAGAGATTTGGGGTTTTTGGTTTCTTTTCATATTTTTCTTGATGAATTAGAGTATTTAGGTACAAAGAGGATTGAGTTAAAATAGAGACAGGTATAATATTAGAAAGGGAAAAGTAAGAGAAATTGATTTGAGAATTATGGGAATTACACAATGTTGGAGATGAAGATGAGAGAGAAATTATTTTGTGTTTCAAGCTTTATTAAGCCAGTTTTAAGCTTATGTCTTCATCTCATCCATTGAAGTAACTAAAATCTAATCCTACGGTTGTGATAAAATCAGTCATGCTAACCGTTAAATAAAGACAGTTAGAGGCCACTCTTCCCTAAATTAGTCTTTTGGTTTTGTTCACGTTCAGATAAGTTTAAATTGAACGGTGATGAGTATGCTTATGTTAATCCAACGGCTGAGTGTGGGGGAGTTTTGAGAAATGACAAAAGCATTATGTTATTTGCTTTTTCTTGTCATGTAGGGTCACATACTAACATATTTGCAGAATTAATACCCATTAAAAAATGGTTTCTTTATTGATTGCATTTTAGGTTTTTCTAATATTAATATAGAGACCGATTCTGAAATTATTTATAATTTGTGCAATAATGGTATGTCACTAGACCCTAAATTGAATATATTTGGCTAGATATTATCACACTAATGAGTTTGGGTGTGGAAGCAACATGATTCATGCTTATAGGGAATAAAATCAAGTGGTTGATAGCTTAGCCAAACAAGAGAAAATACGACAAAATACTACTTATCTTTTTCCAAAAGAATTTTGGAGAGTTACTAATGCAGTTTAATGGTTGGATCAGAAGGCACTCCTTGTTTGACAGAGAGTATTTTTGAACTTTATCTTTATTTTGCTAATGATGTAAAACCGAAGCTTGTGAAAATATGAGGAATTTTTGCTGAAGTTATTGCACTTAGAAAATCTCAAAAATTTGGCTATTAGTATTACTTATAAAGTAGATTAGATTAATTGCAGGCTACTTTATGTAGGCTAGAAAAAAAAAGGAGTTCAATGCAAATACCAACAGGTACGGATGTACACTCGAAGTGAAAGCTGAATTTTGGTCAATAATATCCTAATTTTGAAAAGTCCAACTGGTGGTGATTTAGTATGAATTTCATTTAAAAGTTCTTGATATTTTATTACTCTTTCCGTTCCCGATTAATTATACATTACGAAAATAAATGTAATTTTGATCGGTGAATAACTTATATCAAAATTATCCGAATGAAAAATTTCAAAAGTTAATTATATAGTTCAACCATTAAATTATATGATTTAATTTTGAAAATTTTCATTTCGACAATTATGATACATGTTATAAACCAGTCAAAATTGCACGTAATTTCGTAAAATACAATTAATTGGGAACGGAGGAAGTAGCATTGAATCATTTTTGTATCATATATTTAGAGGTTTTTCTATGACTATTTGTAGATTTTTTACTAAGAATTCAACAAATTTGTTCGCTCTCAAAACTCATTTTGATCACATTTATCCGAAGATATAAGTGGTGAAATAAGAATAGAGGTTATGATGAGAAAAAAGAGATTTGTTAGACTTAAATTTTGTCTCGTGTCGAGTTTTGGTGTTTAAAATCTTATCACAACCTTAGTTTTTGTCCTCCAAGTATATTAGTAGAACCTTTTATGTCTTTGGACTTGATTGTACTATATCGTATTTGATCGGATTGTGACTTGTATATGCTAGCACGAGAGCATAGCTATGCATAAATCTCTCTTTAATGTACGCAGAATCCAAAGCCGTGTTTTTTTTATCAATATATGTTCACCAAAATATTGGTTGAACCGAAGCTACAGAATATATTCAAACTTCTGATCTCTTTTATTTTGATCAACATAAGATAGCCACTCAAGATCCTGATATTGGGTATTGCAACGTGTTGGCAGAATAAAGAAATGCTGAAGCCAGCCAAGCATGCTCTAATAATAAATCAATATATAATTGTACTAGTGTAGCAAGAAAAAAAAAGAGGCATTCAATTGCAATAAATATGGCAAAAGTATATGAAAGTTTGAAATCAAAATTATTCAACTACCAGAAGATAGCGTTTACATTTCCCTACCTACACCGTGTGGGATGCATGTGAGGCACTAAACTAGTGGTCTGTTTTAGAGACACATCAAAGTGCATAATACTATACTATTGCATGTAGTAAATTCGAGAAAATTAATGTGAGTAATTTCTTGATCCTATATAATGTAGTAGTCTTAATTTGAAAAAATTAAAGGAGGACATAGCCTATTCAACTATTTGCAAAAATGGTATCTAAATTGCCTCTTTTCTTATCCTCCATTGTCATTTTCTTTTGCTTGTTAGAAGTTGCACAAGGAGCCAACCACCCTAGGGGATTTGTCTTTCCCATAAGCAAAAACAGTACAACAAACCAGTATAATATCTACACTTCAATGGGGGAAGATTATTATACTTATTGGCATGTAGCCCTAGACCTAGGAGGCCAATACGTCTGGTTGAGTTGTGGCAACATCGAGTTTCCCTCGTATCGGCCCATTCCTTGCGGCTCTAACAAATGCAGAGTTGCAAAAGGATCGGGATGTAACAATAAAACTTGTGATGTAACCCTTTATAACCCGCTTACAAACGTTATTTCATCCGAGAGACTTGGAGAGGGTGTACTTACGGTGGCTTCTAGTCTTCTACTGATGGATTACAAAGGTTGAGTAAGTACGAGATACCTCTTTTTGCATACTCATGTGTTGGTTCTCATTCTTGTTTATTGAAAGGTTTATCTGAAGGAGCTTTAGCTGGGGTAGGGATGGTGGGCTTGGCGATGACGGAAACTTCTTTACAAAACCAAGTATCGAAGGCATTTAAGTTGCCTAAAAAGTTTGCCCTTTGCCTCCCTCATTCGGAAGAGTTACAAGGAGACTTATTCATTAGTGAAGGGCCATACTATTTGCCTCCTTATGTTGGAGACGTTTCGAAAATATTGTTAAAAACTCCTCTTATTACTAATCCAGTAAGTACTGGTCCTGTTTTTTCAAAAAATGATCCTTCATATGAGTACTTTATTGCCGTAAAATCTATCAAAATTGATGGTAAGATCGTTTCTATTAGCCCAGCCTTGCTAGATATAGACAAGAGGGGGTTTGGAGGGACAAAACTAAGTACTATGGTACCATATACTGTTTTGCATAGTTCCGTTTACAAGGCTGTTAGAAGTGAGTTTGTTAGGAAGACGGAGTACATGAAGATCAAGAGAGTTGCGTCGTTGAAACCATTTGGAGCTTGTTTCAGCTCAAACACGATCGCTAAGTCCAAGACTGGTCCCGTTGTGCCAAGTATTGATTTGGTATTTCAAAGTGAGACGGTTCATTGGCGAATTTATGGTCATAATTCGATGGTGAAAGTTTCTAAAAATGTTATGTGTCTTGCTTTTATTGATGGAGGCTCGAAGGCGAGGACATCGATAGTTTTGGGTGGGCATCAATTAGAGGATACTCTGATTCAGTTTGACCTAGATTCTTCGAGGTTCGGGTTCAGCAATTCGCTCTTGGTTCACAACACAAATTGTTCCCATTTTAGAACTTTCTGAAGTAATAAACACACTGTTTTGCAAGCTGAGTTTGATTTGTTCTTTAATAAAAGTTGAGGAGTTTCTATGTAAAAACATTTCATCTCTGTCCCTATTTTGGCTTTCATTTATGAACCTTCTTGAAAAAGTGTATTTGTAACTTCATATGAAGCATAACTGAATGATTACCATTCAGTCTTATATTAGTTTACATGCATGCGGGTCCTATAATTTGGACACCTATTCCGGATTATTTATTTTCACCCAAAAAATACCTTATAGAATGAAAAGCCAAAAAAGCTTAATTAATAAACTGCTGCAACTAGTGTTAACAAAATTGTAACAATTTAGTTGGTAAAGTCAGTGTACTATGTTGTAGGAGAGAGTTTTCGAGTTCGACCCATATTTGTGGATGATATGTTTTTAAATTTCTGTTAATACATTAAAAAACAAAAACATTCGAAATACGGTTAGGGAGTCGGTTGAATTTGCATGTAAAGATTGCAATGAAATGCACTGAAATCAATATATAGAATATAAAAAGCTGCATATATGTGTTTTTTTTCTTTTGAAACATAAAATTCGATGCCTTCGAACGACCGGCACCTAAACTCATCGGCTTATGTGACCTTAATCTGGGCCGGGCTTACATAGTTGCATTTTTTTTTGCCAAACTCTTTTTCTGTTGCAATGTAAGCATGTCATCATGCCATCAATGTTTTAAATAACGTTATCGTTATCGTGACGTTTTTTCGAGAGAAACGCTAAAAACACAAATAGCGTTGCTACATAGCGTTTTGCGGTGTATTTTTTTTTTGCCTAAATACATATAAATATAGCATTAAATTCAAAACATCTAATAAAAATTAACTAAATAAATATAAAAAATTGTAACTAATAATCCCAAAATGATTATACTTGAGGTGCCAGAGTATTTACTTTGTTTACAAGAGTTTTGAGGTTTGATTCTCTTTAACCTCAAATAATTTCATTAAAATTTTGTAAAAATAAAATAAAATAAATAAATAAAAATTTTGACTGCACCCGCTATAACGTAAATAGCGTTCATATAGCGCAAATTTAGCGCTTTTCCATTCAAATAGCGTTTTAACATTACGTTTTTCTTTCAAAAACCACTATACACATAACGTTCGTAACGTTGTGAGTTTTTTTTAAGACAGTGGTCCTGTAAACGGATAATGAATAATATGCTTCGGATAATATAGGTATAAGGTATATCCATATGGAAGCATGAAATGAGTCATCAAGTCACATGCAAAGCGATAAGCATGTGGTTACTTTTATCAGATAAAAAGAAATAAAAAACATTTGATATTTGCTAAGTAGTACTGCTACCTATACATCGAGTCAGCAAATGAGCTTTTATATTCATAGTCCTTATCTAGTTATCTTTATTAATCACACTAAGTCAAACGTGGGTTAGCTGCGGCAATCCACCGCAGCAAAATATAGATTTATTACGTACTAACCTTTTAATATGTCTTAGTTTCCAGTTCACACCAT
Source organism: Primula vulgaris (assembly GCA_963920805.1). NCBI lineage: Eukaryota > Viridiplantae > Streptophyta > Magnoliopsida > Ericales > Primulaceae > Primula > Primula vulgaris. The sequence goes on from OY987213.1 coordinate 5,526,092, forward strand.
CAAATTTATAAACATTACAATGAACTATAACAAACTGTTCATTGATTCAGGGAACCGGTTTCTAATAAAACAATTAATAATTCATATAACTTTGTTCTCTTTGAACGAACAAAATGGCATCCCGGAAACTTACTTGTGAGCTGACATAAAAACTACAAAAGCGGAATCAATATAAGAGCAATGCGGAGATGTTCTAAAACGATAATGAATTTGAGAGTACCAGAGACATGCATATATGTCGTCAAGAGAATATCAGTAGTCGAGTATGCAGCTGAAATAGGAGTCGAGTATGCAACACCAATCCAAAGTCACATACGCAAACGAAATCTAAGTAATTACAATACAACATCAAATTGAGCATGACTCAATCGGTAATATAGCACTGTAACTGCATGTTAACTATCCTGCTGAACAGATCAAACTTTTATAACTGCTACAGAATATTCGGTTTGTTATACTACAATAATGCTCATTCTTTTATGGAGTATTTTTTTGTCAATAATCGTTAAAACGTGTCCAAAGTGGGAATTAAATTGTCCAAAGATCAACCCATAATATAGAAAAAGACTCCAAAATGACTTATTTATGTATGTTAGGTTTGTTAATGCAGTTATAATCATTGAGTGGGAATTAAAGTGTCCAATCAAAAATATAAAAAAAAAGACTCTAAATTGACTTATTTTTGTATATAGACACATTTTATTCTCACGATCTCCCTCGTTATCATAGCTCTTATCATGGCTTCTTGTCTCCATTTTCTCCCTCTCTTTTCCTTTTTCCTCACCATTTCTTCCCTTTCACACAAACCAAAACTTGAACAAAATGCAATGATCCTCAAAGTAACAAAAGACCCTCAAACCCTCCAATATTTAACCCACATACACAAAGGCACCCCAAATGCTCCCACCAAGTTAGTCCTTGATCTTGGCGGTCCATTCATATGGGAGTCCTGCTCAAGCCACATGTCATCGTCTTACCGGCCCATCCATTCCGCTTCTCTCCAATGCTCCTTCGCAAAGACTAATAGCTGTTACACCAAGGCGAAAACATGTGATCTATCAATAGTCAACTCGATCACAAAGTTTACGACACGTGGGGAGCTAGCGCAAGACATCTTGGCCGTTGATCACATTGACCGGTCAGGATTGAGTTTGAGTTCGATATCCACTGTTCAAGATATTCTGTTTGTGTGTGCACCCCCTATTTTACTAAATGGACTAGCTAGTGGAGCTAAGGGAATGTTAGGCCTTGGTAGAACAAGGACCGCGCTAATATCGCAAGTTTTCATGAATCGTGGATTTTTACTATGTATATCATCGTCGGATGGTTTTATTTCCTCTGCGGACAATCACCTCATGAATGTTGCTCTAAGTCTTAGCTACACTCCCTTAATTCCTAACCCATTGGGTACATTAGAGGAATATTATATAAATTTAAGGTCAATTAAGGTTAATAACCGTCGCCTTTCGATAAACCCTATATTATTATCCGGAGGGGTAAAACTAAGTACGGTGGTCCCGTACACCACAATGGAAAGTTCACTTTTTAACACATTTACTTGTGCTTTTCTTAGTGCGGCGACGGATATGAACTTGACTAGGGTCGCGGCGAGGCCACCATTTGGGGTGTGTTTTAGCTCGAGTGGGGTTGAAAAGTCTAATGTGGGACCCACCGTGCCGGTTATTGATTTCGTGCTGCAGAGCGAGATGGTTAAGTGGCGGTTGAACTCTATGGTTCATGTCAGTGATGAAGTTATGTGTATGGGTTTTCTAGATGGTGGGGTGGGTGTGAGTGATGGGGTTGTAATAGGGGGGTACCAATTGGAAGATCATCTTTTGGAATTTGATTTGGGAACTTCTATGTTTGGGTTTAGCTCATCTTTGTTGATGAGCCAAACTAGTTGTTCTAATTTAAGTTATCTTTAAAGTATAGTGGGTAAAGAGTGAATTATGTTATTCATTTTTCTTTTTTACATGTGGGTTGAGAAATAAACTTGACCCTTTTGTAGGTTAATGTTGTTTAAGAGTTGCAATGATACATAAGTTGGTACATTTTTGTTTAGTACACTCTTGTTACAAATCCAAACATATGGTAGACAAAGTACGGTGAAAGTATCGGTTCAAGTTTTTATCGACTCCGTCCGTCCTATAGGGGGACTACGGGAACCAAAAAATTATGCAAAACCCAAACCATGGATCTAAGTCCAGATTTAAATCAATAATACCTTATAAACCAGTGTGCACATTTTGCAAATTAACAATGCTAATGATCAGAAGAAAATAATTTCAAGAAAGCAGCAATTTTCAGTGGTCTAATTACCATTACTCCAGGGTTTCAAGCCAATAAACATACCGTAATAATTTACTATCAATGACGCATGGCTACATAAAAGATAAATAACTCTTCTTATTTTAAGACAATAGCTGTGTGTGGTCTAATTTTTAGTTATTACAGACAAGATTAAAATGTCTTATTATTTTTCCCTTCTCATGAATGCCGGTTTTATCATATCATCGTTAAGTTTGATATCATCATTTATGTGTTCTTGATTTTGTTGCTTTTGTTTTTTATCTACTCAAAGTTTGTTTTCCTTGTCTAAGAATAGGACGTATATGCACCTGGGTTTGAGATACTTCTGTTTTGGTGTTAACTCAAGGGACATTCAGAAAAAAGATAGTACTAATTGAGAAGAAAATATGTACTCGTAATTTACGATTTTATGAATGAAGCATATAATAAAGGGAAAAACTGATCGTTAAACAAATGGAAAGCTGAGAATGTTGCAAAAAGTCATCTAGTAGAACTATTATCCAGCAAGACCGGCTCTCGTTTCACTCTATAAATAGAAGCTTAATTAGCTTCAAGTCCTGTATCAAGTATCAACCTATCTCAGCCTTCTACTTATACTAAACCCAAAATCATACTCATAGTTAATCATGACCTCTCATCTTCTTCTAGGATTAGTGGTTACAATCACTTACTGTTATGCTATTGGCATGGCATATGACCCGAGTCCGTTACAAGACTTTTGTGTTGCAGATTTTAATAGCACGGGTATGAATTTCATCTTTGCTCATGGTTAACCTATTAGACAAAACTTGTTTGTAGAATTAAATAAAATAACAATAAATTTTGTCTCGTTTAATGTTGGCGCCTTGCAGTGTTCGTGAATGGTTTTACATGCAAGGATCCGAAGCTGGTGGAAGCCAATGATTTTTCCATCAGTGGCTTCCACTTGGTACAAAACACATCCAATCCACTTGCACATGAGGCAACTGGAATATCTGTTCTCGAATTACCAGGACTGAACACTCTTGGGATCTCACTGGTTCGAAATGATTTTGCATTATTTGGTGTCAACCCTCCCCACATTCATCCTCGAGCTAGTGAAACTATACTAGTTCTAAAAGGTACCCTTGAAGTAGGGTTTGTCACTTCTAACCCCGAGAACAGACTTATAAGAAAGGTACTTCAAAAGGGTGATGTTTTTGTTTTCCCTAAGGGCCTTGTCCACTTTAACAGGAATATTGGCAATAGTAGCGCAACTTCAATGGGTTTTTTCAACAGTCAAACCGGAGCAGCTGTTAAAATTGCGGATACATTATTTAGATCCGAACCTGCTATCCCTTCAGATTTGCTTGCAAAATCTTTTCAAGTCGATGACAACATTATTGCCACCTTTCTGTCCGAGTCTTAGATTATACCCAAGTATCAAATAATGGCGTATGCGATTTAAGAGGTTTACTTTGTTATGTTTACTTCTTCAAGGTTCTCAGTACCTTCCTTTTGGAAATGAAAGTGATGTATTTTCGCTAATTTCAGTTTAACGGTTTTAAGACAGAGTCCTAATTCTGTTTTTGCCAAATTCTGAGTTGTGGGACTTCTTGATTTTGTTTGATGGTAACTGTTGAATACAATATAAACCGATAGAAATGAAATAAGTTGCAAGCCAGCGATGGTGATTGTCTAAGGATAACATGTAATATGACAATGGAAACTGTATTATCCTTTATCCTACATCTACATCGGTAGTGTAATATATTTTTGTATTGTATATAATTATATAGGCATGCTCCTTTAGTTATCCGATTTTTTAGAGTGTTTATTTATAACAGTCAACTTATTTGACTGTTTATGCTACAGTTATCTTAACAACCGTTAGATTAGAAAATACATGCTAAAATAAATTTTTTCAATAATTAATTTATTTTTTCTATTTTCAACAAATTAGAATTTAATAAATTAAAAACAAATTGTACAACACACTAAAAACTCAAATAAAAATATAGAACTCTAGGGAGGCCTACTCTAAACTTAAATATTAATCAAAAATTAATTTTTTATTCATTTTACACTTTTTTATACAAACGGTTTGTGAATCAGTCATATAGGATGATTGTTCCCTAGTAATTCCCATTTTTTAGCCTGATTTATATATATGAGGTTGTTACATTTGATATTAGAGCCGATACTACAATTCAATGCATGTGACACACAGTACGTCAAAAGGGACACGTCGGGATTGTAATGTTCGATCGGGGCTAGTCTGCTAGTAAAAAGCCCGCTCACGGGACGCAGAATGGGTGACGTCGTAACTCTATATGCACTCTCACTTAGTTAACCTGTTTTTTATGCTGAAAAGTCTACTGTTTTAAAAGGAGAAAAAATATATTTAGTATATTCAAGTATGTGTATGTGTGTTTTTTCGATTTAATATACTTAACTATTAAAATTATTGATTCATATACTGAACTATTAAAATCATTAAATTAATATAAAAGGGTATTTAATGTCAAATTAGTATTTATATATTATATTTCTAAATCAAATGATGTTTTACTTTACCATATGAGTTTTTAACAAATTCTCTTCCAAATCTTACCATTTATTAGGTTTATTTTTCAAATAAAAAAAATGTTATAAAAAACGAGTCAAATCGGTCGGGTCTGGTCAAATGGAACGTTGAACTTTGTATATGAGTCGGGTGGGGTTTTGAATGATCCGACCCAATTGTCATCCATAAGTATAGCTACGGTGCAAAAAAAGCAAATTTCATTCATAAGTAAGATGTAACTTACTTTTAATAAGTAAAATAAATGAAGTTTGTTTTTGATAAAAGTAAAGATTTTAGCAGTACAACCAAACACCATTTTTACTTATCATACTTATTACTAATATTAAGTAAAAGTATATGTTTGCCAAACAAGACCATAAGTTTGTACATTTTTGTTTAGTACTTTTGTTACAAATCCAAACATATGGTAGACAAAGTACGGTGAAAGTATCTGTTCAATTTTTTATCGACTCGGTCCGTCCTAGGGGGGCTATGGGGAACCAAAAAAGTATGCAAAACCCAAACCATGGATCTAAGTCCAGATTAAATTAATGATACCTTATAAACCAGTGTGCACATTTTGTAAATTAACAATGCTAATGATCAGAAGATAATTTATTTCAAGAAAGCAGCAACTTTCAGCTGTCTATTTACCATTACTCCAAGGGTTTCTAGCCAACAATCATGCCCTGATAATGCATCAATGACAAATGGCTACATAAAACACAAAGAACTCTTCTTATTTCAAGACAATATATAGATTTGTGTTAGAGTATATTATACCATATGGACTACATAATAATCGAGCATGTGTTCTATAAAGAGTTACTCATCATTAACATTACGAGGGCTTTTAATGTTAAGATATATTGAATTTAACATGCTATCAGAACGAGTCTAGTGATGTTGGGCTCATCTCCACCCATTTAATATGTTTCCGCTCGTAAGAAATTTGAAATGTTGGGTTACGAGCGAGTGGGAGTGTTAGAGTATATTACATTTTAATGGTAAAGTATATTGAGTTTAACACTTTTGAGTGGTCAAATTATTACATACAAGATTAAAATATCGTGTTATTTTTACCTTCTTATGAATGTCAGCTTTATCATATGCCCGTAACGTTTGGGAGAAGGGACACCGGACTCCGCCTATATATACGGTCGATATCATTTTTTTTTGTTCTTGATTTGGTTGCTTTTGTTTTACTATTATCTACCCAAAGTTTATTTTTCTTGTTTAAGAATACGACATATGCATTTGGGTTTGTGAGACTTTTGTTTTGGTGTTAATGGCTTATGCCTTGGTTTTTAATTCGATACATAAATGCCTACCTATATTGTACTCGCTTCCTTTATGACATCACTTTCAAATCCACAAGTGTAAGGTTATTTTTTAAACTTTTTTCTGAAAGTTTAGTTTTAACTTGTACGTGGTTGCTCTATATCTCTATCAAGGGACGTTCAGAAAAAAGATATAAATAATTGAAAAGAAGATATGTACTTTCAGTTTAGGATATTTACAAATGAAGCATATTATAAAGGGGAAAACCGATCGTTTAACAAATGGAAAGCGGAGAATATTGCAAAAAGTCATCTAGTAGAACTATTTATCCAGCAGAACCGGCTAGCAGTCGCGTTTCACTCTATAAATAGACAATGCCGTCTCCAGTATTTCGGAGGCCCAAATAAATTTTAAAAAATAGGCCATTCTATTACGTTATAAAACTCAAAATTATACAATAATACAATACAATTTTTCAGCTTTTTTAAATTAATTACTCAAAGATATATCAGTTATATATAGAAAAAATCATACTAGGAAAACATATATAAAACAACTCTACATGTGTTTATAGATTTTTATATTCGCTCATAATCTTTCGATAGCATTGGAATTTGATAAAAATATGAGTAAAACCAACATATTTGAAAACATATGAGAGCACACCAGTTGATTTTATCTGTATAAAGACATAAGAGCTATATATCATTGCAAACACTATATAAAATTATAAACCAAATGGCATACATGTGGACCATCAATTTAATTATAACAAATAAGTCATCTAGTTCTCCACTTGAAAATATATACACCATAGTCACCCTATAGTAAGTAGTTACAGAAAGTATTACTTAGAAGTATTTATTTTGCATATAATTAGTAGACATATCAATGTGTTGTATAAAAATTTAGGGGCCCTCGACTGTTATGCTCTTGGCATGGCAAATGACCCGAGTTCGTTACAAGACTTTTGTGTTGCAGATCTTAATAGCACAGGTACGAATTTCATATTTGTTCATGGTTAACATATTACTATATTAGACATAACTCATTTGTAAATTAAAAAAAAATGTTTGTCTCGTTTAATGATGCCTTCTTGCAGTGTTCGTGAATGGTTTCACTTGCAAGGATCCGAAGCTGGTGGACGCGAATGATTTTTCCACCAGTGGCTTTCACTTGGTAGGAAACACATCCAATCCACTTGCACATAAGGGAACTGGAATAACTGTTTCCAAATTACCAGGACTGAACACTCTTGGGATGTCCATGGTTCGGAATGATTTGCATTATTTGGTGTTAATCCTCCCCACATTCATCCCCGAGCTAGTGAAACTATACTAGTTCTAGAAGGTACCCTAGAAGTTGGTTTTGTCACTTCTAACCCCGAGAACAGACTTATAATGAAGATACTTGTAAAGGGGGATGCTTTTGTTTTCCCGAAGGGCCTTGTCCACTTCAACAGGAATATTGGCAATTGCAGTGCAGCTTCGATGGGTTTTTTCAACAGTCAAAATGGAGGAACTGTTATAATTGCGGATACATTATTTAGATCCAATCCTTCTATCCTTTCAGATTTGCTTGGAAAATCTTTTCAAGTCGATGATAATATTATTGCCACCTTTCTGTTCGAGTCCTAGATTATAGCCAAAATCTCAAACATTGGCGTACGCAATTTAAGAAGTTTACTTTGTTATGTTTACTTCCTCAAAGGTTTTAGTACCTTTCTTTTGGAAATGAAAGTGATGTATATTCGCTCATTTCATTTTGACGGTTGTAAGACAGTCCCAGACTTCCAGTTCTGCTTTTGCCTTTTTGGTGCTATAAATGAAATTGTGAGGCAAACTTCTTAATTTTGTTTGATGGTAACTGTTGTACTTAATATAAACCGATAGAAATGAAATGAGTTGCAAACCAGCGTTGTCGATTGTCTGGAGGATAAAAGAATCTCGCCGAAGTTCTAATCTTTCCATGTTCTCTCTTGCTTGACATGTGTCTTTCATCATCTCTAGAAACGTCCGAAACATGAACCCAGGATATCTATCCACCTGATAGTAATTCTAGTTCTAGTTTTTCCTTTATCGCTGAAAAAACATGTGCGGCTTTGGAACTTGGAAGTTAGAAAAGGTTAATAATAAAAAGGAATTCAAATGAAGAAAGGAAATGAAAAGAAAAGAAACTATGCTTCAAACGCCAAGTCATATTTAACATTATAACCACATGTACAATTTCACCAGTATATAGTCTCTGGGGTATATGATATCGCCAACTCATCTTTTCTTGAACCCAATTATTCTTAATAAGAAAAGCACCGCCCGAGTTTTCTCGATAGAAGAAGCTTCTTGTGTATTGATCAACAGTTTAACATGACATAGTCTCCATTGATAGAGATCAGTAAATTATTGATACGTTATCAATACACGGTATCTTAAAGTTGATGTGTATTCGTAAACCATTTCTGCTCCCCCTCTTCTCCAACTAATCAATTAATTTTTCAGCAAGCTGGTCCGCGTCAAAACAATGATGAACAATGTCACTTGCTCAAAACATGGTGAATTTAATTGCCGAGACTAAATTTATGTTGATCAAATAGAATTTTGGCAAAACTAAGGGAATCTTTGGTGTGTTAAGTGTTAACTTATCCTGCTTTCAAACAAAAATCTTCAGAAAACATGGAAGGTCAAAAGAAGTCCATGCCTCATGATTAAATATATAGTAGCCATCAAAAATGACCACTGATACTTAAAACATTTCATATTCATAAACTGCTATATATGTATATGGTCACAAAGAGCTAGTTCACTCATCTTTTATTTCTTTCAGTCATGGCTTCCTTTAGTTCTCATTGTTCTATAATTTTCGCAATCCTATTTTTCGCATACGCCAAAGCTCAACCCTCATTCCGCCCCAAATTTCTCGTCATCACGGTCAAAAAAGACCCCTCGACTCTCCAATATATAACCCACATAAACCAGAGGACTCCTTTGGTTTCTGTAGGCTTAGTAGTCGACTTAGGAGGTCGACATTTATGGGTTGACTGTAAAAATGGATATATATCTAGCACTTATCACCTCACTCATTGTCACACCGCACAATGTTCGCGTGCTGGCGGGTCCCCTGTCTGTGGATTATGCTTAGGCACCACTTATCCTGGTTGCCAAATCAATACGTGTGGTGCTGTTGTCCATAACACGGTGGCTGACAATGCTGACACTGGTGGCGAGGTAGCATCTGACGTAGTTTATGTCCAATCTACTAATGGAAAATATTCGCCAATACCAAATTTTATTTTCGTATGCGGACCTAGTCATTTATTAGAAGGTCTTGAGAATGCTGTCAAGGGAATGGCTGGGCTTGGAAGGACTCGGATCGCTCTACCTTCCCAAATTTCCGCAGCTTTTAGTTCCCTAAAAAATTCGCCATTTGTCTACCCTCGGGGAAATCCAACGGTGGTGTTTTATTTGGGGACGCGACTTATGTTTTCCTTACATACACCCCTATAACTCTAAATCCAGTAAGCACGTCTCTGTTGTACTATCAAGGTGAAGTATCTGCGGATTATTTCATCAGAGTAAAATCAATCAAAATAAATGGTAAAATAGTACCTGTTAACAATGCATTGCTCTCCATCGATAGCAAGGGTTACGGTGGAACGAAGATCAGCACTGTTAATCCTTACATGGTTTTGGAAATGTCGATCTACAAAGCTGTGACTGATTTCTTTGTTAAAGAGCTAACTAATGTGCCTAGAGTACCTTCGGTATCTCCATTTGGGGCCTGTTTTAAAACTAAGAATCTTACATATACACGAGTTGGAATGAGTGTGCCGCCCATTGATCTTCTGCTACATAAGGAAAGTGTCTATTGGAGGATTTTCGGGGCTAACTCGATGGTGCAAGTCAGTGATGATGTGGCATGTCTTGGATTGGTCGATGGAGGTGTTCATCCGAGGACTTCTATCGTCATTGGAGGGCATCAGATAGAGGATAATCTGTTGCAGTTTGATCTTGCTACATCAAGGCTTGGGTTTAGCTCTACTCTCCTTGCCAGACAAACAACTTGTAACATTTTTAACTTCACATCAAATGCTTGAAGCTCGATCTTAGTTAGAAGTACAATTTATATATGGAATATTATGAACGTATGGGAGGGTCAATAATTGAATTTTCGATTTTTAGATTCATTTGTGAAATCTTTTCAAGTCGATGAGAACATAATTTGTCATCTTGTAATTTTAAGTCACAATATGTAACGAAAACGTCGAATAATCGGAATTTGCAGCATTAAGAGATTCACTTTGTCATATATCCAATGGTCTTGATACAATGTTTTTAAGATCAAAGGCCTAATTCGGTTTTTGGTCAATGAACTTGTGAGTTGTGAGTTGTAACACACTTGACTTTGTATGATGGTAATTAGTAGTATATTCGTTACTAATTTCTCATGGAATTTGACATTATCAATACGAAATGAAACTCTACAGCCACTACAACCTCCAGAAGAACGCAACGACAAATGGCTTGTGTCAACTAGTCGAGACCGAATCATATAAAATCTTTTTAGAGTCTAATATATTTAAATAGTGATATAGAACTAAATATAAATTTAAAACAGTGGTCGAGACCATAGTATTATTTGAAAACAGTAGTGGATTTTCATCAACGTCGTTACAAATTGTGGCGTTGGCCGTTGCGAAGGAATCGGGTCACAATGGTTACTCTTCTGAACAGTCGTTTATATTGACTATTGAGTTTCAGTTGACCCTGAGCCAAACCGAAAACATCATGGTTGCTAGTACTTTGCGGAGCTTTCAGTACGTTGCTGCGGATCATATGCAAAAAAACGTGATCAACTTAGCGGATACATAACCATCACATTTTAAAGAAGTTTTTGGTAATTGACGGCTTGACGCCAACGTGTTGTATGATAATAGTACTAGGAAAAAATAAGTATCGACGTCAAACTACTGATTTGTCACAGAAAGGTATATTTCTTTACGAAGAAAATCCAAAAGTAGATTGTTTTCAGTAAATGAATTTTATTTTATTCTAGAGATGATGTTTTCCTTAGAAAAACTCGTAAGAAAAGAGCACGTACAAGAAGGTAAACAATAGTTCTTTACAGATATTGCAAGGGAAAAACTGCTATTTGCGGTACAAATTGGTGAAAAAGCGCTAAAAAAATGTTTCAATCCGGGATGGCCAAATATGTTAGAAATCTATCGCTAAATGACTATTTCTGTCAGTAAAATTGAAATCCGTCGGCATGCCATCCCGATTAAGACGTTGCGAAGCAAAATCAGTCACTAATTTCGTCTGTGTTCTAACTTTTTTTTTTAGTGAAGAAACGATCTGGTCCAACTGGAAAAAAAAAATTCACGCAATCAAACTGGCACATTAGTGGTCCATGGCCTATCTGTATGTCGACTACAATTATATTTGGCAGCATTAAAAAAAACATGAAAAAAATAGCTTTATACACTAATTTCAGTGAACAGATAAGCCTGTTTTCTTTTTTACTATAGTCAATACTAGCTCTTATTTAGGGGTAACCCAATTTGCTTCTATATATGTGATTAGACAATCATAAAGTATAAGACTAAGAGTGTGTTAATTAAAGTTATGTTTCAGATGTTAGTATGTTACCATTTGCACATAATTAAAGTTATTAAGGTATACCAAATATGTGAAATATCTTTTCTTTGAAAAGTCTATGTGGTGCACTGGCCACATAACTTGTGAAGATATACATAAAAACTTGCACATCACATGGTAGTTTTAAAATGGAAAAGAGTACCCAATGTCAAAGTGAAAAGAGAAGATGTGGTCGTCACTTAATTTGTATTATGATTATTCCATCTTTTAATAATTGTAAAATGTTTGGATTAGTGATATGGTACTGGTGTGTCAAGACGATTTAATCCTCTAATTCTTTGGATGAACCAATTATCTCACTCTTCAACATCACATTCAAGCTTTTTCTTGTTGGATTCATGAATCTTGAATCTTACTTTATGTCGAGAAAAAAGACATGTATGCATAAATATGAACTAATTTTCAGTTGATATTTCGATAGAGAAACAAATAATATATACTATAGAAAAAAGTGGGAAAAAAAAGATGCTTGATTCCATAAACCGTATTTGCTTGGATCTTTTGACAGTATGATTCAAAATATAGTCGTGCAATTTGCAAATACCATTATGGAGACATTTGTATGCATTTGTTACCTAAATAATTATATCCGGAACAGCCATTGATTACTCATGGCAATGAATAATTTGTGTTTAGGTGATTATAAAAATAGATTAAAAGTTACATGTTATAAATCAGCACTAATAAGGTGATGCAAATAAAAGGAGTAATAATCAACCACCTATTACATGACTCCTATGTATATGGATTTACTATTTAAAAAAATTAGTTTTTGTGATTCCGAAAGGGCTAGTAACGCAGCTTGTTGCTCGTTTAACTTCTATCTGAATGTAATCATTTCATAATAATTTAAGAAATACAGAATTAGAGTGTGATTTTTCTGGAATACTTGGTGTTTCATTTTTCAAATAAACAAAGCACTGATTCAGATAAAAAAAAGAAAGATGAATGATCTACTATTACTCTAGCCGGGCTTGTTTACTGTACAGGACTAATAATCATGTAATATTTAACGAGGCCTAACTCTAATTATATGTCTTAACTCTTAGGCATCTAAATTATTTTTCCCTAGCATAGCATGATGTATAAATAATTTAAAACTTTTTTCTTCTTTCTTGTAAGTAAGGTATCACTATCATTAATGGTCCTAATTAATGGAGTAATTTACGTTCATCAGATTCCTGAATCTATCATAGATTCAGAAGACCCATTTAAGCACTTCCAAATTAACCGGAGGATACTTTATGTAATTTTTTAAATTTTTTTTACATCCTAATCAAAATAAAAATAAAATACCAAATATAATACTTATAAAACCCTAGTTTACACTATCCTAAATTTAAATATTTATTAAAAATATATATTTTTTTAATATATTTTATTTGACGATTCAACAAAATAAAAATCTAAATATAATATTATACAACCCTATTTAAGACTATCCTAAAGTTAAATATTAATTAAAAATAGTAAATATATGGCCGAATAGCAGACTCTTAAATTTTCGGATGAAAATAAAATTTTAAATTTACATTGAGTACCGTTGTGTTGAGAGCCTGTCTGAGCCTATCTCGCTCATTAGCATTATTGATACTTTAATTTGTACATATGCGGTTTGCAAATAATATACTTCCTCGGTCCAAAAAATATTGTCTCATACGAAATCACGTACAACTTTGACCGGTCAAGAATTTGTATCAAAATTATCGAAATTTTAAGTTTTAATAATTTAATTTAACTTTTGAACTATATGATTAATTTTTGAAAATTTTCAATTCGACAATTTTAATACAATTTCTTGATCGGTCAAACTTGTATGTGGTTTCGTATGAGACCATCTTTTTGGGACGGAGCAAGTAATTATTAAAGATGGTGGTAAAAATTGACGAGCCTATTTTTATTTCTAGGATCGGCTTACACTTGTATTAGACATGATCTGCGCTAGCTCCTGAAGTGACAGATAAGCAGCAGGGTCGGTCACAGTTCAAGCCTTCTCGATATTTGCTTCTTACGCTCGGCAAGCCTGCACACAAAACAAACATGAGGTTCGGGTTTGTCTCAAACGTTAACTCTCCGATGATCAAGTCGGTACACGGCATAAATATAGGGTAGCTTGATAAGGTATGAAGTAGATATGACGATGCGGGTATGATGCCGGGTTAGATCGGATTGTCAGTCGGGTTTCTAGGATGGTACTGTCTGGATCATTTCAGGAGTAATCTGGCTTTTCTAATGAGAGAATGCAACCCCCTTTAATAGGATATTAGAGGGGTATTTATAGTGTCGTTAAATGCATAACAGCCCTAAGATCACTGTGCAATTCATTTATGATATAACGGCGTAAACATAGTTAAATCTCTGACAACAATACAAATGATCGGTAAGGATAACACGTGGCGGCCTCAGATTGGACCGCAGTAAGTTCCACAGAAATGGCGTCAAAGATCAAGTCATTTTGGCGTCAAGGATTAGGCAACCTCGCACGTGTGAGCCACACGCTAAAAGGCATGTACTCGCCACGTGCGTCTGACCTTCCGCGAGGTCGGTCGAGGTGTCTTAATCAAGGGTGTCAAATCCGACCATACTGTTCGCGGGTTCGGGTTTGGTAAAACAGATTTTAGTGATAGTTAAGGTCCGAATGAAGGAATATTAATATTCTCAGGCCAAAAGGAATATTAATATTCTCAGGCCAAAGATGGTACTAATAATATGAGGATTAATGATGGTGGTAAACCATCAAATCATACATGGTTTATAATGTTGAATAATGTTATTATGCATATGCCTTATGTTCAGCTTAAGCTAGTGGAGTATATTTAATTGGGCACATATTGGTGCGAAAAAGCTTATATATATACATATATATCCTGTAATTAACCCCATACAAAAATGGATAGTTTTGGTTTTCCAAAATTCGAATAAAATGACATATTATTTTTCAAGTTTATTATATGCAAAATTAAGAAAATATTGTAACATAAACTGTGACAAACGTTTTCATCATTTTGGTTATTCAAAGTAAATAAGTGTTAGACCAGTGTATTAAAAAACACACATTAAAACGCGTTAAAACTCAGTTTACTTAAAAATCAAAAAAAATATTGTTCAACTTTAGAATAAAGCTCAAAAAGCTAAAAAAATAGCGGTTTAAACGAGTTAATTCTAAAAAAAACACGACTCAAAACTTAAAATTCTTAAATTTAATTAAGAAAAAAAAATTAATGTAGTCTCACATATTGGTACAAACGCAAAACCAACTATGTGGACCGTTATTTTATAACCAAAATGTTTACAATTACAATTATGTTGCTAAAAAATGAATCACGCAATGATTTTTATTAAACAGATTCAGTGATTAAACTACGTGAATAACTATTATACGTAATGTTTTAGACCTATTATATTTATGTATGATTAGTTATTGAACATATATATATAATTATTTATGTTTTTTGTAGTAAAACTTACGTTAATTTTTAACGTCGGCGTTTACGATTTAGTAAGGCTCCCATGAAAACGCTTCAATGACGTTTTAGCGTTTTAAAACATTGGTTAGCACTGCTATTTTAGGAAAGACGAATTAGTTGATAACCTATGGCCCATATTTTCATGTTCTATTTGATCTCTTAAAATATTGAAATATCATTGTGGGCACTGAGCAGGTTAAGGAAAGAATTAGTAGAAATGTCGTTATCTGATTAATAATATCATGAATTATTAAATTTAAGATAAAAAAACCCAATAATTGAACTAAGGTCCATACCGTGGGCCAGTATATCATCACAAATTCGAAATGGGTGTTACAATAAAAACAGCGAGTTTGAGTGCTATTCCCTTATATCTTATCCGTTGTCAATTTCAATCATGGCATGTGAATAACATATACAGAACATTAATTTATTATGTTTCTCTTTTGATGATACGCACATTATACAGAATTATGTCTTACAGTTTGGATATACACTTAAGGCCTCGTTTAGTTGCCCGATTACGAATTTTCAGGGCTATGAGTCTTAGAGGGTTAAGAAAAGATGATAGGGTTGGTAATAAAATGAGTTAATCTAATACACCGTTTGTTTACATTAGTATTAAAAATGAGTATTTTATTTAATTTACGATTATACCACATAAAAGAACGTGAAGAAACATGAAAATGAGTAGATATAAAATGAAATGCTAGATGATTATGGGTAATATAGTGACCGGACTAATAAATAATATTACAGCTCACTAGCTATTAGAAATACCTCTTTTGGACATCATTTGAAGCCACGGGACACTAATCGTCCCGTCGACATTTTAATTACAAAATGCGTGACTTGTGAATCCAGTAGTATTTATACTCACATATCATCTTAATCACACCTTAAACAAATAAGGCCTTACAGTTATAATATGAAATTTCATATTATTAAGGAACGACAATCGAAAAAGTCCACAATCTTTTAGGGACGGCCATGTAGTGGTTTTTAGTCATTAGCCCGTTTTATTTAAGTGCATAAGTATGGATATAGTATTTAACTTTGTAATCTACACCATATGGTCCATTTTGTATGTGGAAAGTTAAATTTCCTTTTCCAAAAATAATTTCTCTTTCCAGAGCATTTGCATCAGTTCGCTTATATGACTCATTTATTTTAAATATGAGTAGATTGTTTTAAAATTTTACACGCATCAGTTTCTTTATCCATTATCTTAAATTTACATGAATTCAAATATCTCTCAAATATAAATAATCAAAATGTTCCCTTATAATTAAAATAATAATTTATCTCTCTTACTTTTCTCTTATTCTTTCTCTTTTATTTGTATTTTTCACATATAAATTAATAAAATAACAAAAAAATGAGTCGTATAGTTTTGATAGAGAAATTGATAAAAAAAACAGATAATTTGTATAAACAAAACGTTTACTTATAAGTTGTAAAAGTGTATTTTTTACTTTAAATACGATAAAACTTATAAGTTATTTAATGTGATTGTTCTAATAAATTAATTTGGGTTGAAAAAATTGATAGAAGTATATTAAAATATAGTAATATATATTTAGTTATGATAATAAATTTGATAGGTAAGCTGAAAAATGTATAAAGTTAAACTGTTACTATAAAAATAAAAATAATACTAATTATCTTAAATATAAGTAAAAATGTAAGGAAATGCCAATGATTTACAGAAGTATAAGACAATGAAATCCACAATGATTTACAGAAGTATAAGACAATGAAATCCATCAAATTGAATTAGTACTTTGATTGGAGTTCCCCACAAACCACCGTTCATTGGATTGCTGTCTTGTCCAACTCTAGAATATGTTAAAAAACATTTCAATGTCATATCTAAGAAACCAAGATGAATTGTTTTCTACCCTTTGATATTTAGTCCTTACATTCTTTGTTACGTGTGAGCATTGAGAAAAAAAAAATGTGAGATGATTAAAGAACTTGTTGTTACCATAGATACATTCTACTTGCTTCAATCTTGTTAATTAGTAGAGTACATATATTTCAGAATTGGTATGTAAAACATCACAATTTTCAAGTTTATTAGCACAAATCTTGGTTCCGCCCATAGATTTAAGAGATAAGAAAACAAGACCCGTCTCTTGCTAATACTAAAAAACGCACTACTTAGGTGACTTGTCTAAATTTATTTATTTATTTTGTTAATGACTATTCTGAAGGTAGAAAAAGTCAGCCAATTGTTACTGTCGATTTCTACACTAAATATAATATGAACTTAAATAAAAGGGGAACAACGATAGAAAGTGACCCCCTTTGAACAACGATTTTAAAAGGGGAACTATTTTACATCACTACATGAATACATCATTTAGGAGAATTTATGGCAGATAAATTATAATGTTAACAATTAATTAAGAACATCAAATAAAGTGTTCGAAACTAGTTGGTTTATGCTAGATATGCCACATTGGGGTATATGGTTTCGATTGGAATGTATTATATCGAGCCTAATTATTCAAAAATTAATAACATGAACTTATAATTGAATCCATTTTTAATCAGTATTTTAGTGTAAAAGGGGAATACAAATACTCTCTCGTTAGATTAACATTAATCCGAAACCGATACAATAAGTAATAAACCGAAATATTTTGAGACTAAACCAAACTACTTAAAATTTCAACCCATATTCAAAATTTATAAAACAACGTGGAAGAAATTACAAATCAAAGCACGACAGAAAGATACAAGAACCCTCAAATTAAATTAAAACAAATATATCCAGTAAAAATATACAATTAATATTAACATATACTCCTAACATTTTCTAATAACAATAGAAAAAATAATAACTTTAGAAATAAATAATCTCTCGAAATAAAAGAATTTTTAATGTACAACCAAACTGTTCAAAATCAAAACCGAACCAAACCAAACCAAACCAAAACATTGGATTAGTTCGGATCTACGCAGTACGATATTGTACTTGGAGCCTTTTATTTGTATTAACTTCTCTATGTAGCTAGTTTTAGAGAGAGTATTTTGTATTGATACAAATATCAATTTCGCTTAGGCCATTTGAAGAAAAAAATACAAATGGAAATGGTAAAAGGTCAAAAAAATTAATTAGGAACAATTAATGTTGAACTGAACAGTGAACCCTACACAAAATCGTTTGTAAAAATGAATTCTAAATTCTACCACCATCCGCACCGGCTATCTCAACCATTTCCTCAAATCTAATACATTTTAATAAACCGTTACATTTACACAAAATTCCAGCTTACTTATTAATTTCCTTATAATAACCCTACATTATTATTTTTATTTTTTTATTATATTTTAATAATCATAACAATATTACAACCACAAAAATGTGAACCCATGATAGTTTATTACTATTATACTTCCTCCGTCCCTAAACAAATATCACCTACGAAAATACATGCAACTTTGACCACCAAAATTTTCATATCAAAATTACCGAAATGAAAAAATTGAAATTTTCATCATATAGTTCTAACCATAAACTACGTGATTAACTTTTGAAATAATTTTTTCCAACAATCTAAATATGAAAAAGTTATCAGTCAAAATTGTACGTATTTTCGTATGTGAAATTTGTTTAGGGACGGATGAAGTATTAAGCTAGGGAATCATATGCATTTCTCGTATATGAAGTGAATTTTGTGTTTTATTAAATTTAAGCAATTTATAGGGTTTCTGATTCATATTACTTTTTATAACATAATTATTAAATTTTAAAAAAATATATGTTTTGACAATACCAATTTTTTTTATAAATTTGGTTTGTTCGAAATTAATTTCACAATGACACACAAGAATCATCGCCACGTACCCACGATAGGTCCCAACCCCCACCAGTCACTTTGACCTTCATCAGATTAAAGAAACAAATAAAATAAATAACGAATTTACAATTAAATACTATAATTAACCATAGTCATGACCGAATATATTTGCTTTTGTTTGAAATTTTCAGAAAGAATGAAGCTATAGCAAGAAACGATTTGACAGATAGTAACTTCTTATTGAATCTGAGAAAATATATAGTATGTGAAGTTCAAGATTTAATAAGAAAATTCGATTTAAATTTGGCCAAGTGAACTTTAAATGAAAGATAAATGAGTTCAGAGCATACCACGTACATGAAATTCAAAATAAAAATGGCTATAACTAGTTTATGGCATCTGTCAAGAGTTTTTACTCAAGTTGTATTATTTTAAGCCCATTTTTTCCTTAGAAAGTTTTCCCACCGGTAACGTATCCTTCAAATATTGCACCCGTCTTTTCTCAAACAATTCTTGACCACCCTTACGGTAAGGGTGGTCAAGAATTCATAATAGTGAATAGTGAATAGTGAATTACCTATAAACTATAATCTATAATTCATAATAATTCACTATTCATTTATTTATATAAAAAAATATCTATCGAGTATATTCTACAAACATCCCTAAATGAGTCAATCATTGTCATGTAAATTCAAATAAAAACATTTTTTTTAATAAATATTGTCCATCTGTTTCCAATTAATTATTCATTATGAAACTATGTACAATTTTAACCAGGTAAGGACTTTTATTAAAATTATCGAAATAAATTTTTTTTAAGTTAATCATATAGTTTAAACATTGAATTATATTATTTAGTTTTGAAATTTTTCATTTCGACAATTTTGATATATGTTATAAGACGATAAAAATTACTTGTAATTTTATAAATGACACTTAATTACGTACACTTTCCCAAAACAAAATGTTAATAAACGTCAAAATATGACGACAGTTCCCAAGCCTCTTCTTTATAAAATCCCTAATCCCCCTCCATCATTTCTATCCCACGTCCCTTCTCTCAATAATACTAAAATAATTTTGTTTCGTATTGATACTTAATTAGTGATTATTATAAAAATGTTAGGAGTGTTTAGTAGCTCGATCGTATCGCCACCGGATGAGCTGGTCGCTGCGGGGAGCAGAACTCCGTCGCCTAAAATAAAGGCTGACTCGCTAGTGAAACGGTTTCTTTCTGGAAACTCGTCGGCGGTGTCTGTTCAAGTCGGAGAGGATGTTCAGCTGGCTTATACTCACCAGAACCAGTCTCCTTTACAACCAAGGTAGTATATAACTATTTATTTAATAGATTTTTTAAGAAAATAATTAAAGCTACAATACAGAGTTCTCAAACAGATCATAAATGAAAATCACTGTTAAATTATTGAAACAAAAGACAATTCCCAATCTAAGTGGTAACAGTACTGTGTTTTAAATATAAGAATTTAATCTAATATTAATATTAATATTAATATACGTGTTCTGAAAAAATAAAGCAAAGGGAACAAAATTGAATTTGATTAACTAGTTTATCTAAATTTATCGCAAGTCCCAAGTTTTATATGAAAATATTAAAATAATGTTAGTATATCATATAACTTGTATGTTAGATTTTTTATTTATTTTTGATAATTTAGTAACCCTTTATTCGGTGGGTTACTTTATTCGGAGGTAACCCACAGCGTCAATAATCGGTGGTGAGGGTGATATACTGGAGTCTCAAGCACTTGAACCAATAAACTTTCTAGCTCCTTCTAAATATCTTAGATCGCTATGCCTCTATAGATAGTAGTATATTTAGTGATAACAAATAACTTTTAGGGGTAAAATAAATCTTATTAGAAAATAAAATAGCTCATGATTAATTATCTTTGTACTACAAAATAATGTTTGATTTAGTGAGAGTCAAAAGCTGTCACAAGCATGTCGCTAATTTAAAAAGCTGTCACAAATCTGTCGCAAATTGACTAAACTGTCACAAAGTCGTCACAAAAACCGTCGCTAATAAGCTCGTAACAAAAAATAACATCACTAATACCGCCGTTATTTGTGCATTTTTTTGTAGTGTTGTTTAAATGGAAATTTACTCAGTTTTAATTTTAACAAGTACTTAGGTATTAAGTATATAATATTCTTTAATAAAAATTAAATTTTTATAATTTTATTTTTCCTTTTTTAATTCACAAGAAATAGATTTAAGACCTTGATAGATAGAGAAATTATGAGGACTTATTTTAATTAGCATGTCAGCCACACGTAACAGGATATAAAAATAAATTGAAATATAATTTTTCATTCTGACATCAAGCCACACACGTAGCTGGTCATCTTGATTTCAGTGAGCTTTGTTTTTTGAATTTGACTCTATCTGTATTTGTCACTTTGATGTTGCTTATTAATGGCAATTTACGGTTACTATGACACAGCTTAATTTGTTGTTTGTGTCTTTCTATTTAATTTCTGTCCAAATGTTAGGACCTTGGATTAGAAAGATTTCAACAAATAAAATACTTTTGAAGTTAAATTATATGCCCACACAACTTTTGTAGTACCTTGGACTTATTAGGAATTTGACAATTATAACTTCAATAGTTATAACAAATATTGTTCTAAAACGCGTGACTAGGCGTAAATTAGACAGCGTCTAGACCGTAGGCGGAACGTAAAAATTTAAGAGATTAGGCGGATTAAGCGGATTGAGTGCAAATTAGGCACCGCCTAGGCGATGATTGAATGCTAGATGACCAATTTGACCTAAAATCCGAATTGCATCTTTTAGAACATTGGTTATACCAGGTACATATTTATGTATTTGGTTGGTACTTCTGGAAAGCAAGTCATAGAATAGAAAGAGAAAATAAAGAACCATTTAGAGTGTATGTAAAAACAAATCAGGTACATATTTATGTATTTGGTTGGTACTTCTGGAAAGCAAGTCATAGAATAGAAAGAGAAAATAAAGAACCATTTAGAGTGTATGTAAAAACAAATCCATGAAACCGGACGTTAAATATGAGACGGATGAGAATTATTATTATCACAACTCTGTAAAGCAAGTGAGTATAGAAAAATCAGAACAATCTAGAATTGACGTATATTCTTATGTGATAATTCTATAGTTCATAGATGGAAATTGGAATACGAAAGTTTATGGAATTTTTAAGTTGTACAATTAATTGTCCATTAGTGTAATTGATTTGAGTATCTATTTATATGTTTGGTAACAGATTTTTTGATTCAAAATCAGATTTAAAAAATCTGTTTTAATAATCCACTGAAAAGCTGGATTTTAAAAATCTGGATTTTTTAAGCTTTTTCAGTATAAAATCATATTTTTAGAATCTGAATAATCTGACTTGGCAAACACCGACAGATTTTTAAATTCAAAAATTCAAAAATCAAATTAAAAAACATGTTGTCAAACGGACCCCTAATGTACAAATCATTTAGATAGATATTCTAATACCTGATTAAACTATTCTATAATTAATTGAGTATCTATTGAAATGAATTTTTAGTAACAACTAACAAGTAGTACTATTTGTTGCTATCTGGTTACTGTATTTTAGAATGACCTTCTTTTTTTGAAATTCGAGGACTAAAGTTACAAAACTAAAATTCTGATTGAAAAAAAATGGGGAACAGGTTATTTGCAGTGAAAGATGAGATATTTTGCCTATTTGAGGGAGCACTTGACAACTTGGGGAGCTTAAAGCAACAGTATGGGTTAGCAAAATCAGCAAACGAAGTCGTTTTGGTTATTGAGGCTTATAAAGCTTTACGTGATAGGGCACCTTATCCACCCAGCCATATGGTGGGACACCTTATCGGCAATTTTTCCTTTATTGTGTTTGACAAATCCACCTCTACCTTGTTTGTGGCTACTGTGAGTTATTTCTTTCACCTAATTAACATCTCATTTTAATTATGAAATAAATGTAAATGTGTGTGTAATGTAGATACACCAAATTTAGTATAGGTCTGACTTTATTTCACAACATTGTTAGTAATAACATCGAGTCATAAACGTTAAAAAAACAAGTTTAGGATACCAAGAAACATTTGGTATAGCTATTCTAACAGTAGATGACTGTCGCTAACTTTAGCAACATTGTAGTCACAAAATTGTTAATGTTCTATTACTAAATTTAGCAACACTTGTCACCTACTTTAACAAGACATTATGATGGTATCTTGACATTTTATTGTAGCGTTTAACCTTGAACTTCTTACTAATACTGCATCACTTATGGTCTATTTGTGGGATCCTTAATTCCTAATATTCATAATATTATAGGAAATTCGTACTATATATCAATCTTCATGGAATTATGTATTTGTTAACCACTCAATGAATTTACTTCCCGTACGAAAAGGCTAAAGTTACTAAATTTGCGTTTCATTACTAATTGACTTTTTAGGAATTAATTTTTTGGACATGTTTAGGAATTTTCTTTTTTGTTAATTGAGTTGAGGATTGATTAAATATTTTGTTTCAAAGAAGAAAAGATTAAAGGTGGAATATTGGTGGAACAGGATCCATATGGTAAGGTGCCTTTGTATTGGGGAATCACTGCTGATGGACACGTGGCATTTGGTGATGATGCTGACTTGCTTAAGGGTGCTTGTGGCAAATCCCTAGCATCATTTCCCCAAGGTGTGTTTTATAGAATTGTTTTAACAAAATTTAGTTTATTTTATGAACTGTACTATTCTAGGGAATTTATAATTTATGGTATTACTGAATTATGTTACAGGATGTTTCTACTCCACTATAGATGGTGAATTGAGAAGCTATGAATATCCCAAGAACAGAGTCACTGCTGTTCCAGCCACTGAGGAAGATTTTTGGGGCGCAAAATTCATGGTAATAAAACTTATGTTTCAAAAAAAGAAATTCCATGTATTTTTCTTTTACAATTTCTAGTTGTCTACCGCCACTATTTTACATAACGTGTTTATTAAGGTGTCATGAAAAAGACATTAAAATAAGCACAGGCTAGATTCATGAGAGTAACCAAACAAAACGATAATTATCAAGACTTGTTAGTATGTGTCATTGTCCAATTTACCTTTGTTGTATCACTTGGATTAGGATATTGATAAATTTTATAAATCTCAAATGTTGGGAGTCACTATCGTAAACCAACTATATCCAGGAATCATGAAATTTTTGTGGATGATTTCAGGTGGAGGGCCAAACTGCTCTTGCCGTCACAAAATAGAGAAAAATAAATCTCCACAAATTTTGCTTTTAAATAGTTGAGAATTAAAAGCAATGAGTTGGAGAAGTTGGACAATGGCGTCGCTTTTGTAACTTTGTTGATAGAAAATAACAAATCAGAATGGGTTGTGTTATTTAGTTTCTTCTTGTTGTTGTTTTTTTTTTCCTATTTCCTTCCGGTTTAGGTTGCCTATCTTTTCGGTTTTCATCCATCCATGTACAGCAACTTCCTGCTATCCTTCTTGTTGTAATAAAAGTTTGGACCTAATTGAAGGGTGATGAGTTTGTGGTTTATCTCAAGTTTTAATTTTTGTGCCAATCCGCATATAAGGAGAAAATTCTTGAGTAACTGTTAGAAATTCAGTATGTTAGAGCGGAAGGTACTATAAGCAAGTTTTTTTTTTTAAATAGGTACTATATATAAGCAAGATTGGTGGCACTTTTCAGTATGTTAGAGCGGAAGGTACTATAAACAAGGTCGTTACACCATTCATTATTAATAAAATAGTGGGTTTACCCACCAATTTATATATATAAAAAAAAGATTGGTTTGGCACTTTTCAAATGTTGGAGCAGAACTGGTGTTTCCTTTTAGCTTTAGGTTCAAAATATGTAAAATTCCTGCACATTTATGGCTAGTGTAATATCAAGTGTCCGAACTCCAAAGCAATTTATCAGTTGTTGTATACTTAGTATTTTGTCATTCGTTCACACCAATAGTTTCTTACTTCGGGGACCAAAACTAGTTGTATTGAAATATTGAATCGACATACCACCTATATATTGACTTGGAAGCAAAAAGATGATAATAGGTTGAATAACATACCAACTGTTTGACAAATACGTACTAAGACTTATTTTACTTGGGTCAAGCAGAAAAACCTCTTGATTCTTCAATACGTTACCTTGATCTTATAAATCTTGTAGTTTTAGTTGAATCTAAATTCATTCGTGTCATGCTTTAAATATTCCATTTTGTTCCTTTTGCAATTGATACGAAAACTATCTTTGGATTAATTAAAATTCTGCACTTTTTGCATGTACGTACTCAAGCCATTTCGCCTATCCAGATTCATTCCTGAATATGAATTCTGCATGGCTCTGCAATATATATAGATATATGATAAGTTATATAACTTATATAAATCATGTGTGTATTTATGTATGTGTGTCAGTGTGTGTGTGAGTCTGTGCGTGTATAGATGTATAAATGGAAGATCATGAAATATTTTGGACTATTTGATGGTTTTACCACTTCACCTCATGAATTCAGTTACTATTTGACATCAAAAGTATGTCGTTATATACATCAGAGATCTACCCTGTTTATACTCGGAGTCATCAGAGTATAATTTCTGTGATTACATTGATTGATCCCTCCCCAAGTAATTTTTTAGAAAATTCCTCTTACCAATGGACGCAGAGGGAAGATCCATGTGATAACAACATCTACATATTTTACTGAAGTACGAATGACATCAACAATTCTACGGGTCGTCTTGCTGGAAGAGTAGCAAGTGGATCGGCTTTAGATCTGGATGGTATTGTATGGGCTTTTCTGTTGGCACTTTTAAGCTTAGTTTTTTTTTAGCTTTTTTGGCTAACGATGGACCATATTTCGCTGGACAGCTCACAAGGTTCTTCGCCCGGAAAAATCTAAGTTTTTAGCCAGACGCATCCTCCTTTTTAATAACCTTTCAGCTTAATTGGTTTCTTAACAGCTGCAAGCAAACACGCCCTAAGTTTATTATATATGATCTACTGATGTATCAGGATTTTACTTTGCTGGCCTTGTAGACTAGTGTGTTTCGTCGGATTAGATTTCAAGAAGCAAAATTCCTAGTCTTTGAACTCAAATAGTCGAACTATATGGTATAGGCGTAAATTAGTTTTGGATATTCTTGAATTTGTGCCAGAAACAATTAGCCCAAAGGACAGCTGCCCATGGTACATAAAACTAAAAGTTAAATAGGATTAAATTGAATAGTCAAGTGACTCACGTCCAATAGGATCCAGCAGAAGGAGGAATTGTTTAGAGTAGCAAGTTTAGAAAGGAAGAAAAAAAACGAAAAATAATCGCTATTCAAGTATGAATAGTTGCACGGAATGGTGTTTAAATCTGGTACTTGGTTTTTACTTTTGTTAAATTCTTTATAAATTTTCTTTTGCAGGTCTTTTAGTCATGGGGACGTTGTCCAGTTCTAGGAGCTGGAAGTAAGAAGATTCTTCACCTGTAGTGAATAACAGATCGAAGAGACGGAAACACATCCGACTTAAAAGAAAATTGTTAGTTATAAAGTTATGTCTTCGGTCTGTACTAATGATTTGAATATCTATTGCTGCATTCGAAATATAACGTTTTGTTTGGGTATTTCAAATCAGTGTCTTGTTGAGAAAGCCGAAAAATGATTTTCAATGCACCAATTTCACAGTTACTGCTTTTTCGATGTTTATCGACTTGAAATGGGAGCTAGCTTGAGCTTGAGCTGTACAATAAGAGCTACCTGCCGGAGTTGTCTGGGGCTACCTATCTTATAGCTTGGCTGTTTGGGGCTATTTCTTACGCTTAAATGATTTATAAATCTTCAATGGGCTAATTCCTTAGTGGGCTTAAGTTGGAAATGAATTATTAAGCTTTATCTTTACAAGAAAATAAGTTGTGTAGTTATTTAATAGAGTGAACGAAATGGACACATACTGACCAACACAGATTGTTAAGAAATTCATTGTATAAGGAAATGAAATTATAGAGATGGCCACTGGATACAAAATGCTAAGGTGAAATCAAATGAGATCTCTTTGGATAGCTTCTATATTATGCTATGTGTTGTCCCATTCATAATTAATTCCATCATGTCTGGGACAAACTTCATTCATTGGGAGACATTGTTTGTTATTCATAAATTTTTGGCAATTCATAAATTTAGATCAAGTTTCATTTGTCAATCCTCATTAGTGAAACTTCTTAAAGCTTAGAGAAGTATATGGTCGATAGGTTCATCTTACAGCTTGAACCTGGTCTCCAGCAACTTCTTGTATAAGTTGATTCAAGATCTTTCAAATAATTGCTTTCACGTATAGTTGTATTCGTTTTGCACGGATACGGTATACATACTCGTTAACTCATACATGTTGCATCATAGCATGTATTCATACAATGGTGTGAATATTTTGGCTTTTTTTGCACTTTTGTACATCATACTATTGAATTTTTATGATTTTATACGCCGTACTATCAGATTATTTAAGTAATACATCATACTATCACTTTTCGGTGATTTTATACACGTCTGCATAATAATTTCCGTCCATTCGACTTTTACATATTACATCTATGTTTTTTCTTCCGTAATTAATATCAGTTGCATAACTTGATCCATGTAGCTTACTGACTTCAAACTTATAACACAAAGTAATTATGCACAAACTGATTTAAATTTTCAAGTCTAACTTCAACTTTATAGCTAAGGATGAAGCATTTTCTTACCACATATTATTTTTTGATGGAATTTTTAATTTTATTGGACGGAAGTGTATAAAATCACCGAAAAATGGTAATATGGTGTACTAATTAAATAATCTGGTAGTATGGTGTATAAAATCGTAAAAAGTTCCTAGTATGATGTACAAAAGAGTAAAAAAACCCGAATATTTTTTAGAAGTGTTCATACATAAAACAAGAAATCTATTATCGTCATTGTGAAAATAAGAAACCTAAAATTTTGGTTACATAACCCATGTAAGATTTGGGGCAAAGTCTGCTTATATCATTTGTGTAATGTATTGTTTGTTTAAGATTTGCCATATATACTAAAACCTCTATAAATTAATAATATTGGTATCATGAATATTAATCTTGTATAGAGAGACAAAAAGTTATTAAGTAATCGATATACATCGCACACCAGCACAAGTCGAGACCGAAAAAACAGTACTATCTCAAAAAGCTTTTGCTGTATTTTATTTGGTAAAGCACACAAAATGAAATTTACGAGGACCAGTTTGATGATCTATTGAAACCGTTTTGACTATTGTTTAAATTAACCCTTAATTTACTTGTTTCCAGTTTAGTATACTGTTTATATCACCAAATGATAAGTATACAGGTTACTGTGGTACAAGAAACCAGGAATAATCAGAAGAATCAATTGAATATTATATTGCCCTGACAATTCTAATTTAGTCCACATTCCTTTTGATTCTATTTTCACTGTCTTTGGCTTTAATTGGAACATTTTGTTACTTTATGGTTAAGACTTTTAAGTTACAAATGGTTATGTGATATGTTTCAGATCTATTTGTATGAATATATGTTATAAACCGGCTAAATTTTAGGATATGGTTTTTTAGGGGTCTAAATCTGTTATCCTATTTTCTATTCCTTTCGTGTTCTCTTGATTATTTTATTCAAAAAAAAATTCTAAAAAACTTGAAAAAAATTGTACAATTACTATACTACATGTATCAATACATTCCAATAATTATTTTTAAAATAAAATCCACACAAAATTTATTTTGGAATAAATGTATAAATTAGTATAAATTAAACCTTGAATATTAAAAAAATTGTTAAAACAATATTATGTTCAAATGTTTTAAAATTTGAATACAATATAATATAAAAGTTTATAAAGTTACAGTATAAGTTGTGAAAATTTAAAATTTAAGTGAAAATAAGCAAGGGGACACGGAAGGGATAGAAAATAAGGGGTAGAAGATTTGGACTCGTTTTTTAGATATCTACCATACCAGAAGGCCTAAATTATTTTACTTTTCTGGAGAAAGATTATTTTTAGTCAAGATCTTGTTCTAATCATCAATTCTTTAGACTATAGGATTAGTATAAAATGTGACTATTGGGAGTATTAACAAAAGCTATTCATAAGAAGACAATATCTATTATTTCCTACAATTTTGTAGCTTACAAAATTACGCTGAATAAACTATTTTATATCAATTTATAAGTGGAATCAGTTAAAAGTTGGAAAAAGAATAATCGAAAATTAAAAAGAACATGGACAAATAAAAATTATACGAAAAAAACGTGAATGGCGTATTTGCATTAATGACCGTTTAACAGTTACCTTTTTCAAACCACGATAGTGAGACAAAACGTGGGCCGGTTTCTTCTCTCATGTAAGGCATACAAAACTCTTATTATCTAGATAACCCTTTATTTTATGGGTACCATTGTAATGGACTTTTTACTTTCTTTTATATTCTAGTTTGTCCTTGTAGTCCTAATGGATAAAATTTAGATATTTAGTCTATAGTTTTTGTTAAGTCCTCTCTCATGTATGGAAGGTCGCTGGCTTGTTGCATGAGCCTCCGATGAAAATTTTCAATCGTAATTGACATGACGGTATCGTATATGATGGGATGAGGTTTTCTAGTAAGAGAAGCTCAGATGTAAATCTAATTTTTTAAAAATAAAGTTGTTATAATTAAAAGATATGAGTTTAATTTGATTATAATTAGTTAGGTATGTAAAAGCACATTCCATTGTGTTACAACCAACTTTCTCATTTGAAAACAGATCACCTGATTTGTAACTGGCAATTAGAATGACCGTTTCCGAGTCGATATTTTATTTACCTATATTTATAATATTGTAAGAAACAAGGTGCCTTTTTGAGATTTTTATTACTCCTTAGACTAATCTAATTCATAAAGTTTGAGTAACACAATCATGATTCCAAAATTATGATATATTTATAGTTTTTGTTGGCAAGTGGGTGGTTTCCATAAAAAAATACCATGAATTTGACATTATGAAATAGATGAAACACGGTTAAGAAACATTAATAATAACTTATGAACATGAAATTGTTGAAATTGTCATAATAATTAAGTCAGTGAGCGAGCATACCGTATCTAAAGTTAGAACTATAGATTACTCTTAATTGGCTTAATTCTATTCCATGATTCTACTCAATATACTAGTATAGAATTTACCAAAAAAAGAGAGGCTAATACTTATATATACCAATGAGTAACAAATAAAAATATAAGGACTATAAGTTTAAATATCTCGTTTGGAAAAAGTATGTTAGATTCTTTCTAGATTTAGAACTCAATCCTCGCTTCTAGTAAATTATTCTTCACTAAATCAGTTAAATGCATAATTATTATTTTTTTCACTTTTTAATTCTCTCTCTTTCCAAAGCCTATGAAAAAGGTGAAGTTTTTGCTTCTTCTTTTTCTCTCATGAATGCTGCTACCTTGCTTTCTCGTTACTAAATTCCCCATTAAATTAAAAAACCACAAAAGTTGAAAATAATAATAAAGTTTTGAGACCCATTTCGCTATTAATGCTCCTCTGTAATTCTTCCCCTGTTTCTCTCTCCTCATCTTCTCTTTAACAAATCCACTTTGCCATTTAGTCCTAATCAAATAACTCACTTTGCCAATTCAACATTAATTCACACCAAAACAAATATAAGAAACAATTATTTTCTCTTTCTATATAGCCAGTATCCCAAATTCCTCAAGAACCCATCTCGGTAATATCACCAATTATAAAACCCAGAAAGGAATTTTCAAATTAGATTAACCCAAGAAAGAAACAAGAATTAAGCTATTCTGCAAATAAAAGATAATTTAATGACGAAAAACCCGTCTCAGAACGAACCTGACTCGGTCCCACCTTTCGATATCTTCAAGAAACTGAAGAGAATGAAGCTATTCGACCCTTCGTTAGGCCTCTTGGGTTTTTTCTTGATAATGCTATGTATAATCCTCTCGTTTTTTTACCTCGACTGTAGAGAAGTGGCGAGGGGTTTTCAGCTAACCAAACAGGCGGAGGAGTTTGTGACGAAGCAGTTTAACGGGTCTAGAGAGGGAGGGGTGGAGTTTATGAGCGAGAAAGGGGGAGGGTGCGACGTGTTCGACGGGGATTGGGTGTGGGATGAGAAAAATTATCCTATGTATGTATCTAGAGACTGTAAGTTTTTGGACGACGGGTTTCGGTGTAGCGAAAATGGGCGGTTGGACGATTATTATACCAAGTGGAGGTGGCAACCTAAGGCCTGCAATTTGCCCAGGTTTGTTTGAAATTGTGTTTTTTAAAGTTTTGGTTTTGGTTTTTGGCATTTAGTATTTTGTTTATAGTTTGAGAAGTTTGTTGTTTTAGTTGCATAAAACTCTGCATTATTGAAGAAATTGTTAACTTTTTGTTTTTGTAACTTTGTACTGGGAGTCTGGGAGGATAAACCAAAGAACTGGTGTTTTATATGAGCAGTGTATATGTGACATGATATTTGAGGAAAATTATAACCAATTATAAACTAAACTTATAAGTTATATGGAGTATCCATATTTGTCATTATATACTAATTCTACCATAGTTCAGTATAATTTTGAGTACAGTCCTGTGTAAATTATACAGTATGATTATTTTGTCCAATGTTCGGTTTCTGTTTTTCAGTATTCCATGCCGCTGTATCAAGCGATTTTAGTAATTTTAGTAATTTTAAAATCCAGGTGTAGATTCATTGTATCAAGGATTACAAGATTTTGAATTGATAGCTAGATTGTATAAATTTGTGTACATATGTAGTTTTTTTTTGGCAAACGGTTAATAGGATAGATCATGAATTTAAGTAGTGATAGGTACTACTGACTTATTTAGAAAGCCTTAGGAATAGAACCTGAAACAGAAATAACTTAAATTAGTTATATTAAGATAATAATATTAAAAAAAAACCGGCAGGAACACAGTCGTCGATAGCACCCCTGGGGTTGAAAATGTACCTAGCACGACTCGATTATTAAGAATACAATATTGAATATCGTATATAAGCAACATATTGCAGTTTCCCCGTAGTTTTTATGTTTTGGAATTAAACTTTGGCTGTCCGATTACCGGATTCTCAGGAAATTGTGTTATGACTAGGGGTGGGCAAAAAATCCGTAAACCCGCCCCGTAACCCAATCCGTGCGGATTGGGGCGGATTGGGACGGGTTGGATGTCAAAAAAAGTTAAATCCGCCCCGCCCCAATCCGTAAAAAAATTCGTGGGTTGGGTTAGGGTTGGGGTTTCCAAACCGCGGGTTAATCCACCCCAACCCGTTTCAATCCGCATATATATTTCCCATATATATATATATATATAAATATAAATTTTCTCAAGATCTTTTTTTAATAAGAGTTTCTATATTATAATAGTATTGATTTAAGAAAAATTATATATATAGACAAAAAAAATTTGGATTGTCCAAACTTAAGCTTAATGATTCGATTGATATATTGTCTTATAAATTCAATTTATTATCTCGTACTTACAAAAAGAAGGAATTTTTAATCTGGGTCTAGGTAGTATGGGTGGTTAATTTATTTTTAAAAACTTTATTTGTAATTGAAGTATAGCCAAATATGAAGTTATATAAAGTTATTACGAAATCTGTAGCTATTGAACTTGTGGATTCAATTAGCTATTGAACTTTATTTTGATTATGTTGATGAAGAATAATTTGTTTTGTTTTGTTTTGTTTTAGCTTTGTTACTTGTTCCGAACATTCTAAACGTATTTTGGTTGGCTTTTAGTTTATATTTCTATTTGAAAGATTTTTTTTTTAAAAATATTTAGGTAAATTATGCGAAAAAATGAAAAATTAATGACTAAAATGAAAATTCAAGAAACAACCCGCACCCAATCCGCCCCGCTTGATAATGGGTTGGGTTGGGTTGGGTTGGGGTTTTAATTATAATGGGTTGGGTTGGGATTTGAATTTCACTAATCCGCCCCAATCCGTCCCGCCATTTATTTTACGGGGCGGGTTAGGATTGCGACCAATCCGCCCCAATCCGCCCCGTGCCCACCCCTAGTTATGACTACTTGGAAAAATAGTGGTTAAGAAGTTATTAATTAATTTTGTTTGACTTTTGATATGATTAGAGTAATAGAACAATGGTGGGTGTGTTCTAATCCTCTTTTTTTTTTTTGCGGCCCACTGAAAATTGTTTCACATTATGAATGAGACGGAGAACAATCATTTTCAAAACACTTAAGCGTTCCATTTAGTAAACAAAATAATGAAATTGGAAACAATTTCCAGCTATGACCATTTCATTTTTGGGAGGCTTTGTAGGTCCTAAAATAATACTATGAAAATATTATAGATATAGTTTTTTTTTAGTTAAATCTCAGAGGATTTTTTGATATACTATTTGAGTAAATTTGTTTTGTTTCATATTCTGATAATTATGCTTTATTTATTGGCATCTACCTGGCATGATAAGAGCAAGCGTTACTTCATCGAACCAAATATTGGTTATGCCTAGATTTATATTTTCCATTGTGACCTCTAGTCGTCAAAATGAACGAGCAGTGGGAGCAATTTTTTACAGTAAACCTGATAGTTAGATGTCGAGTTCAGTTGCGTTTATTTGATGTGATAATTGCAACATTCATGCCTGGATTATTAAAAATCTCTCGATAGAAAAAAAAAATAGCTAAATTTTTTTGACCAAGCACGCTAGAATCTTTTTTGTTCACCGTGTATTTTTAGATTGGGTAGTTTTGTTTCTTTCTTTTTTCATTGTTTGTCTTGATCAGGAACTATAGGGCCTTATGATGTTGATGTTTTTTTATGTCAGTTTGTGATTGTTGTGGATGAGAATGGTTTTAGGAATGGCGTAATCTTGTGTTGAGTGTGTCTTCACAAAAGGCTTTTTTGGTGGTTCCATGGGTTAATATCTAAAAGTATAGAAAGTTTTTGGCAACATCTACAAATGTATTTGTTGCACTTCAAAGTTTACAACTCCATACTATATTTCTTAAATGTTTAGATTTTAATATTTTTGTAGGAATTTCAATTCTCTTCTTAAATTTCACCTCTTAAAATAAACCAGTACAATTATTTGAAGTCATATTAAGGAGGAATATTATGCAAAAAATATGTTTTTTGTCCTCCGCCAAACAAGTATTTGTAAATATGTATGGCCAAACGAGCCTTAATAACGTATATTTAGAAACTCGTTTTTGCTTATTATTTTAAAATTTCTAACATGTCACTAGCCCGAGTCTTCTCATTATCACTGCAGAATCTTTTACGAAAATTAAATTTACAAATATTTGGCGTATAATAATTAAATTTCTAAGTTTTCTTTTTTAAAAATTGTTATACATTTCCTGGAAGTGGACTGAATTGGATTGAAGTGACTCACGAGTGCAAAGTGTCCTTTTCTTTAGATACAAGTGTCCTTTCTTTTTCTAGTTGTTTGTCACTCTTCTTGGTACATTTACCCGTGAACTTAAGGATGGTATACATAAGAAGTTTTGAGCTTGAAGACAGATTCTTATATGTCTCAGTTTTCTCTCATCTTTTCTTCAAAAGAAATAAGAATAGTTGATTTATTAATATAATCATTTGTGCTCATTTAATAGAAATTCAAGTAATAACCTAATACTAATTTAAGGTGGCTGAATAAAAGTAAATGAAGAGAGTTTATGTACACGCCTGAGAATTTGGGGATTTTATTGTTTTTGGAATTTCATCTAAAATCAGAACTTTGATTTAATTTAAACGGGAAAACATCCTTGCTGTACAGAATACGTCAAATGCTTATGCATGATTCGAACCAAACATGTAAGGTCTAGTTATCGTTTATAGGGTTTGAGGGCGGTTCCATATTAATTAAACCCCAGGGTATCTGTGTATGCCCCTTGAAAATAAATTCAAAGATTGATGGCACCTCTTTTTGGCTCCCAACCTTTTTATATTTTAGAAGGATTTTACTGATTAAAATTGGTCCTTTTCGGCATTCTTAGTGGTTGTTTTGATGTAATTTTTGTAAACTAGCTGACATACTCATCCAACTTAACTCTTCTTACTCTTGCCAAAAAATAAAAATAAACATAAATATTTGGTATTTAAATGCATTGCACCTTATAAGCAAAAATAAACAAGTTGGTCGCAACAGATGTAACCAGTTTTGGACTAAAAAAAATTAACACAAAAATTTAACTCTTTTTAAATTTGTTCCAATGTTATGAACAGGTTTAATGCGAAACTAATGTTGGAGAAATTACGAAACAAACGGCTAGTATTCATTGGTGACTCAATCGGGAGAAACCAATGGGAGTCTCTCTTATGCATGCTGTCTTCTGGAGTAACAAATAAGAGTTCGATATACGAAGTGAGCGGCAACCCCATTACAAAACACAAAGGAAATCTAGTGTTTAAATTTGCGGAATATAATTGTTTCGTTGAGTATTATCGAGCTCCGTTTCTGGTGCCCCAGAGCCGGGCCCCACCTGGGGCACCACAGACTGTAAAAACTACTTTGAAATTGGACCAAATGGATTGGAGCTATTTAAAGTGGAAAGGTGCAGATATTTTGGTTTTTAATACGGGGCATTGGTGGAATTACGAGAAGACCATGAGAGGGTAACTTGCTTTGCCTTTATTTTTATAAGTTATATAGGGCTTATTTGATTGCAGCTTTTTAAAGAAAAGTTTAGCTTTTAAGTTGGTCTACCAAATGCAATTCAACTTTTAAGTAAAATGCAATCAAGCAAGGCCATAACAGGAGCACATTTCCCCAAAACAAACTTCATGACGGAATTGTGATACATATACTGATAGGTTTTCTATCGTAATATCATGTTGTATGTACTTAAGAATTATTAGTCTTGTTTGGGAATTGTTTTGGTATATTACTTAATAGTTTAATCTTGTCTTATCATTACTATGATTAAGTCGTTGTTTGATGAACAAACTTCTGAACTACCTTTTATACTTATAATTCAAATTAAGTATAATTTCTGTTATTTTATCGCTAGATTACACATTCGCACTACTACAACTGCAAACAAATACTGTTATTCTTTTCAGGGGATGCTACTTTGAAGAAGGAGGAGAGGTGAAGATGAACATGAGTGCCGAGACTGCATACAAGAAGTCGTTAGATACGGTTATAAATTGGATACACCGAGAGGTTAATCCAAACAAAACCCAAGTGTTTTTTCGCACATATGCCCCGGTACATTTCAGGTTAGTATGATTTTTCACTATTTTGTAATTTCCTTAGTTTTTATCAAATATATTTTGTACCGTGAATAGGAGTAGTATAAATTTGCGTTATTTCAACTTCTTGCATGGTCTCCATTTGTAGACAAATAATATTTTGTATTTTTCTTGAGAAGGCTTTAAGTTCCTGAATTTTAATTTTTGTAGAGGCGGGGATTGGAGGACGGGAGGAAACTGCCATAAGGAGACACTACCAGATCTTGGTTCGTCATTAGTGCCGCCTCAAACTTGGGGTCAATATAGCGCATTCATAGACCTACTATCGTCTCATCAGAAAAATCCGCATACAAAGTCGATTGAGTTATTAGATATAACTAAAATGACTTCTCGTAGAAAAGATGGACACTCATCTCTATATTATCTTGGTCCAGGCATGGGACCCGCATCTGTTACTAGGCAGGATTGTAGCCATTGGTGCCTGCCTGGTGTGCCTGATGCTTGGAACGAACTTCTTTATGCTTTGTTTTTGAAACGCGAAGCAGCTGGGAAATGGAATGTGACTAGAGTCCGAGCACCAGATTTGTGAAGTGCAGCTTATTTATCTGCTTTGTTCTATATATAGAAGCTGAATGTTTTGTATAGTGATATAGTCTATAGAGTAATATATATACACCCGAAAGGAAGATAACATGAAAGGTGAATATTTGGAGGTGCATTATCTATTGGTATAGGGGTTTCCTTGATCATCATACAAGATTGATATTCTTCGGATTTAAATATTGGAAATTGCATTTCTTGTAATTGTATAGGGAATCTATCTGCTCTCGAAAAGGAATAGTTTTTTGTTTGAATGTAGTAAAGAAAAATGCACATGAAACAAGATTTTTATTTCAATTCTCGTTCTCTTTTTGCTCTGGTCGACTCCAGGGTAGGAGTGGGCACGGGACGTATTGGGGCGGATTTTTGTTTCAATACTAACCCAACCCGTAAAATAAATGGCGGGACGGATTGATGAATTTTAAATCTCAACTCAACTCAATCCAACCCGTTACAATTAAAAGCTCAACCCAACTCAATCCAACCTACAAAATAAATTGCGGGTTGGGACGGGTTGAGTTTAAATTTATTCTTAAATTTTTATTTTGGTCATTTATTTTTCATAGTTTGCATAATCAATCCAAATTTTAAAATAAATTGAATATTTCAAATATAAATATAAATTAAACTCAATCAAAGTACGTTTAGAACATTCACGAACAAATGATAAAACTAAAATATAACAATAATTAAAGGTTGATATCTTAAAATACACACAATGTATATATAAATATATATATATATATAGGAAAATGTTATATGAACATCAACTTAGACATCAACTTGGACACTTTTTCGTAAAAACGCTCCAAATCAATATTTGGTTAATGCAAATCTCTATGGTTTCACGACGGGAACACAAATATGCGTCTTGTTTTTTTTTTTACGAGATGTATAATGACATGTTTTCGAAATTATGGTAAAATTTAAAAATTCAAAACATGTCATTATACATCTCAGGAAAAAAAAAAAAAAAAGACGCGTATTTGTGTTCCCGTCGTGAAACCGTGGAGATTTGCATTAATCAAATATTGATTTGGAGCGTTTTTATGAAAAAGTGTCCATTTGGGTGTTTTTTATGGTGTCCATATATACTTCCTATATATATATATATATATTGCGGGTTTAAACGGATTGGGACGGATTAATCCGCGGTTTGTGAACTTCGGTCCTAATCCAACCCGTAAAATATATAGCGGATTGGGACGGAGCGGATTGATTTTTTTTGAACATTCAACCCACCCCAACCCGCCCCAATCCATGCGGGTTGGGTTACGGGACAGATTTACGGATTTTTTGCCCACCACTAACCGAGGGGGTGCAGACGGTGTTGTCGCATCGGGTCTCACGATCTAGTGCATCTTTCAGGGTTCCACAACACCGACAAAAAATAATAAATATGTATAATTTTTTTTTACTTGTAACTATATGCTAGTAAAAAAAAAAGTGAAAAAGCACATTTGTTTTTATAGTAATAATTTTTGTCTGTTTGAAAGTTAATATCCAATTAATCTATTATTAAGATATTTTATATTGAAATTTCGGAAGGATAATTGAAAAAAATACGTTGTTTTTTCTTGTATTGGGGAACAAAAATTTAAGGAACCACCCCTCTTGACTCTCTATGGGTAGGGTCCAATTTCTGACAACTGTGGTTAATAGAATTTAGGCATTTAGCTAAAATCTACTCCGAGAAGACTCTGTGCCGACGTAATTCACATGATTGTTTGTGGCCATTGAATATATATCATTTTTAACAAAGCTAGGAGTACTAAAACAGTAAATACAGTCGTGACTTGGGTTGCAAATATCCGATTATCACTTACTATAAATTATACTTCATATGTTACTATTTAATTGTTTATTATGAAACTATATGTAATTTTTATCGGTTTATAATTTCTATCCAAATTATCGAAATGATTTTTTTTAATCTAATTATAAAATTTAATATTTGAACTATATGATCAACTTTTAAAAATTTTAATTCCGATAATTTTAATATAATTTATTAACTAATCAAAATTGTATGTAATTTCATAATAAACAATGAAATAAAAGTTCATCCATTTGTTATTATAAAAAGATAGGGTGGTCATTTTTTGGTTTCCAACCTCACTATAATATCTCCTTGGGTTTGACTTTTGATGATCATATTCATGTACAACTCTGTATTTTAGACTCGGTTGACTTGCAATATTTGTTATATAGTATATAAATTGGATGCAAATTTAGTCGACTTAGATTAATTATGTTTTCGTTAAGTTAGTGGGTTTTTTTTAAGTGTATTTGTAATTATTTTTTGATTTTATTTTTAAATCAACGTTCTATATCATTTCTAAAGTGTTTGTTCAAAAAAAATCTGTAAAACTTGTCATTTTTATATTTTTTTGATATTTATTAAGACCATCACAACAGTTTTGTTAATTTTTTATTGTTAACTAGTGACACATCATTATTTAAAAAACTATTAAATGACACATGTATATTAAGTTAAACAGTCACATTAATTTTAACTTTAACAATGTTATTTATTTTAATTAAAAATTAATTATTCAAAATATAGTATTATGGATAGGTGCTGTGACAAAATAAATAACAGTATGGTAGAGATAGAAAATATATGCGTGAGAAATAGCACTTAATTAAAAATATTGTTATCTTTAACAATGTTTTTAATATCTATAAAGTTAACAAAAGTTTTAACACAACTAATGAGAAGACAAAATTGCATTGTTAGCTAACATTTTTAGTTAAAAATAGATATAACAACATTATTGTAAATGATCTAATAGGAGAAGTATATATAAACAAGTAAAAAAAACATCAAGTTAGGACATTAAAATATGAACCCTTCATTTTAACGGCCGACATGAAAACAAAATTGAGCTCTAGCATTTTTCCAATTTTCATTTTAACATCTATGTGAGTTTATTTCTCCATCATTATTGTTCTTTTCTCTCTATACTCAAATCACTCTAAAACCATATACTTATGAGAATCAAATTCTAATTAATACCCACATTTTGTAACAAGTAACAATATAAAAATGATCATGTTCTAAAACTTATATACATGATCAAAATTTGCATACATGGATTTTTCTCAAACTCAATAACACGAGATTGTTAATTTTATAACAAGTAATATTGATTAATATTTAATAGTATGTGAATGGTTAACCGTTAATCATTTTCCTCTTTTAAAAAAATGTATTTTACTTATTTATTTGAACGATTGGTGGGTTTGTATTGATAATTTTACATGAAACATCTTTTTAGCTTATACCGAGGAAAAGTCACGAAGGTAGAAAGAGAGAATAGAGTATATATGGTTTTTTAGTTAGTTTAATCCTAGCCATTGAAAATATATAAAATAAAGGGTTAAGATTTTGATTTCCAAATTGATGTTTTTAATGGTGATCATATACACTCTCCGTTATTTGGTGATGTTTTTTTTATTTTCAAAAAAAAATATACACTCTCCGTTATTAATAATATTAGTATCTTATAAATTACCAAATAAATAATTAAATATAAATAAACAAATATATATATATATGTTAAATTTTACAGATTTTTTTGAACAAACACTTTAAAAATAATACAGAACATTGATTTAAGAAATTTAATCGAAAAATAATTACAAATACGCTTGAAAAATCCGATAACTTAATAAAAACCCGATAAATCTAATTTGATAAAATTTATACCCAATTTTTATCCACCTATGATACTATTTTTTATATTATTAATTGTGAAGCCCAATACACATGTAATTTTGCAATTTATCAAAGCTATCCTACACTTAAAGGTTGAGTTCGGTCCGGTTCGGTTCGGTTTTTAGCAAAACCGAAACCGAACATATTTTTCGGTTCGATTTTTTTCCGTTTCGGTCTTTATATTTTTTGGACCGAACCGGACCGGTTTTTTCGGTCCAGTTTTGGTTTTTCGGTTCTTTTTCGGGTTTTTTTGGTCTTTTTCAGTTTCGGTCTTTTTTCGGTTCAGTTTTATTGAAAACCGAAACCGACCCGTAAATTTTTTGGTTTTGGTTTTTTCGGTTCGATTATCGATCCGATTCGGTTTTTATGGTTTTTCGTCCGGCCCTACCTACAGCCAATTGTATAAATTTATCAAGGTAATGCCTTTCAAATTGCTACCAGCGTTTACGTCTACATATACCAGCAAATCATAATAGTCAAACTTCTACTTCTTTCCATATATATATACCTCCATTTTTGGAGTCTCTTTTTTTGTAGAACAAGCCATACGCTTAAACTCAAAAAGATGAAGTCATTTTTTTATATCATTTTTTCAGTCATTATATCAGTTTTGGTATTACTTTCTGTAGAACTAGTGAAGGCTAAAGCAGAAGAGAAGAAAATTGTGAAGGTTGGGGTAGTTCTTGATATGGATAGATATATATCGAAAATGGGATTAAGTTGCATCTCCATGGCTCTCGGGGACTTTTATAATTCTCACGAAAACTACACGACTCGAATTTCCCTATTCACAAGAGATTCGAAGAATGATGTTGTTCGTGCTGCTTCTCAAGGTTACTCTCTAGCTTCATGTACTCCTATTTATCCAGAATTGTGAAACCTTAGCCTTTTCAATTCCGAAAATACATTAAGAATTATTCTCATTTTGTGGAAAGATAGGCAAACAAAATTATCCATGAATGAATGATGAAACTATTAATCAGGCCTCTGAATAAGCTAGTGCACCAAACTTATTTTGTTTGCCAACTTTAGTAGACTATTTTTTTCATACTGCGTTTGGTATTATAATTAACTTTTAACCATATATATGAACGAGAAAGCTAGAGCTAGAATGTATGTCTTAAGTTTATTAAGTATTAAGAATTCATTCATGAAGAGAAATAAACGGGCAAGGGGAATTAAATTTAACAAGAATTTTTTAGACTAACGAAACTGTTGTCCTTTAGTATTGGTTTCTTTTGTACGCTGCTTTTTTCAAATTATAGAACTTGAGCTGATAAATTAGTAATAAATAATCACAGATTAAAAAGTTTGAAACTTAATTATTAAAAAGCCTAGGTTAAATATTTTTAAGATCAAGTACGAAATGCTCACGATGATGATTCTATATATTTTCTTCTTGTGTTTTTCGTCAATACAGAATGACATATACACCATTCTTAAACAAAAAAACATGTACAGAATTATGTAGTATATAGTACTCTACATTAACTTAATAACATTAGAAATCGAATTAAGTACGAAAATACATACTTAGCATTAAGTTGCCCAATAAAATAAGACATTCAAATTTCGAAGTTGGTAGAGCTCCTAAAACCTGAGCTCTTGACAGTTAATAAATGATAGGGAAAATGATCATTAATTTAGTACATAAATTGAGACTGAATTATTAAAAAAAAACATGGTTAAAATCATTTTTAAACTTAGATACATATGCTACTTATGTTTATTCTTTATTTTTAATTTTGATATTCAATAATGTTATCTCCATGTGTATCAAGTCTCAAATAAGAATTGAAATTGTCTTGTGTAAAATAATTTATATATACCAACTAAATGTCCAAATCAAACTTGTAAAAGTTTAAAGCTAGTTTTTGTACATTTTATAAGATACTTTAAAAAAATACTACACTCATGAGTTGTCACTGTAGGGACACGCTTACTTACGTAGATAAATAATTATATCGATGTTTTGATATTTTCAAACTCAAATTATTTAGTTGACCAATAGACTTAAATTCTAGTGACATCAACATCATAATGTATTGTTTTTTTTTGAAATAATGTATTGTTTATGGTTCTGTACGTGTTTGTCTTGAAGTAATTTCCATCAATTGACGCAGTCATGCAATTGGTATATGGTTTATATAATTCGAGGATGCTTGTAAAATCATGAAGTAAGATTGCGATATATATTGGCCCATCTGTTCGATTTCACGAACTAATGCAAGTCCATAAGTATGTCTTATATAGTCCCATAATGTATATGTTGACTTAGAATCAGGATACATGCTTTTCCAAGTATGTGCCAATTTACCCTTCTATTTTTTTTTTATGTTGGATAACAAATGAATCTTCATAAACTCGTGCTTACACTTCCAAATTGAAAACTAAAGCTTCAAATTAATAAGAAGTACAAGCAGGTTTGATTCCAAATTTTATTAGAGCCCCCCTTCCGAAACATTGGAAATGGGAGGGCTCCAATAAAAAAATTTATTGCAGCATGCAATGAAACAATGCTGGGCACTCAAATTGATAAAATAATAATAAATACAATATTGACCTATAGGCTTTTGTAAAATGTAATATTTCTCTCCCCTCTTCCTATATTCCCAGTACTGCTGTATTACACACGAAAGCAATGAAACAATGTCGGCTGTTGCACAAAACTCACGCATTTTATAAACTAATAAAATATATATTTATTTCTTTAAATATATATAAAATTTTATAATTTAATAAATCAAAATATAAATATTTAACATAATAAAAACTCAAATAAAAATATACTAGAATTCTAAGCATACCATAAATTTAAATATTAATAATAATTTTTTTTATTAAATCTAAAAACTCAACCCACTAAAAAACCAAATAAAAATATAATAGAACACTAATTGAGATTATCCTAAATTTAAATATTAATAATAATTTTTTTGTTGCTAAATCTACTATTAATAACAATAAAAAAATCCTTGATGATGTGGATATGCCATGTAATGTGATATATCAACGGGCTGATTTTTTAAATAGAAAAAATGTATGAGCAAAATCATTTTCCCTCTGTATCTGCCCACAATGTCTTCATTTACCTCCGTTAATAGTTTAAAAATCCACATGAATAAGGAATTTTTTTGCCTCCGTCGTTGTATCAAAAAAAATCCGAATGAAACACTCGTATAAAAATATAATCATCCATATCATGTTTTGAGCAAATTTTAATTTATTGCTCTTAATATTGCTGAATTTTTTTAATAGGTGTTTATTTGGAATTTGCCGAAATGGGGTTAAATCTTGAACTCCTTAATTATCGAGGCGTCCTGTTAAATTTTAAACGAGGGTTTAAATTTTTTAATGGTTCTTCGTGTGTAATACATTAATGAGAATATAGGAAGAGGGGAGAGAAATATTACATTTTACAAAAGCCTATAGGTTAATATTGTATTTATTATTATTTTATCAATTTGAGTGGGCCCCCACCCCCCTCCGAAACATTGTGTAGCCATATATACCTACTTAAGTACTTCATAGCAGTTCGAACTCTGTCACCTTCCAATTTTAGCAGGTTTTATATAAAAAAAAAAGTTTGTAATGATCACTATTTTCCTAATTTGTAGCTCTAGATCTACTGAAAAATGTTGAAGTTCACGCCATTATCGGACCAACAACATCTATGCAAGCTGATTTCATTGCCGATCTCGGATCAAAAGCCCAGGTTCCAATTATTTCGTACTCTGCGACAAGCCCTTCTCTCTCATCTATCCGTAGCCCTTACTTTGTACGCGCAGCCCAAAACGACTCATCTCAAGTTACGGCCATTAGTTCATTAGTCCAAGCCTTTGGATGGAGATCAGTTGTTCCAATATACGTGGACAATGAATTTGGGCAAGGCATTGTTCCGTCCTTACTTGATGCTTTTCAAGAAATCGACACTCGTATTCCTTATCAAAGTGTCATATCCTCAATGGCCACTGACGATAAAATAGAAGAAGAGCTTTATAAATTGATGACAATGCAAACTAGGGTCTTCATTGTGCACATGCCTTCTTTGCTCGCCTCTCGCTTTTTCGTTAAAGTGAAGGACATTGGCATGATGAGTGAAGGTTATGTTTGGATATTAACAGATTCAG
Source organism: Primula vulgaris (assembly GCA_963920805.1). NCBI lineage: Eukaryota > Viridiplantae > Streptophyta > Magnoliopsida > Ericales > Primulaceae > Primula > Primula vulgaris. Next base: position 5,570,820 of record OY987213.1, read on the forward strand.
TGACCAACTTTTTGAGCTCATTTGATTATACGATAATCGAGTCAATGCATGGGGTATTGGGTGTAAGACCATATGTTCGCAGTACTAAGAAACTCAATAACTTCACCGTTCGATGGAAAACCAAGTTTCGACAAGATTATCAATCTGTTCTCAACGTCGACCTGAACATTTTTGGGCTATGGGCTTATGATGCTGCCACATTGCTAGCTATGGCAGTTGAAAAAATCGGTAATGCTGATGTAAGTTTTCAGAAAATGGACAACTTTGACAATTCTACTACTGATCTCGAGACCTTTGGCGTCTCCCAAACTGGTCCTCAACTTCTCCAAGCTTTACTAAACACAACATTTAACGGAATTAGCGGTAATTTTTATATAAAAGACGGAATACTAAGCCCGTCAGCATATCAAATAGTGAATGTTATTGGGACGGGTTTCAAAGGGGTTGGGTTTTGGACACCTAAAGATGGACTTGTCAACAAATTGAATTTTACTATGATTAGTAATGCCTCGAATTTATACAATACTACGAAGAATAATCTTGGGTCGATTATATGGCCAGGGGATATCACAAATCACTCTCCAAAGGGTTGGGTGATCCCGACAAGTGGAAAAAGATTAAGGGTCGGGGTTCCGGTAAAAAATGGTTTTAAAGAATTTGTACAAGTTACGAAAGATTCTAAGACAAATATAACCAATGTCACAGGATATTGCATAGATATATTTGATGCAGTGATGGGATCGCTACCTTACGCCGTTCCTTATGACTACATTCCATTTATAACTCCCGATGGGAAGATGGCGGGAACTTATAATGACTTGGTGTATCAAGTGTACCTTGGAGTAAGAATCTCTGTTTAATCCCTTTTGTTTCAATTGCTATAATATATTAATTAGTTGCAAGTCTTAAATAGTATTGTAGCAAGTATTAACTAGCACAGTAGTACATAGAATGTTTTTTTCCTTTTCAATCTTCTATAACTTTGACCAATAGTAAGTGTTATTTCCTCCTTTCCATGAACAGAACTTTGACGTAGTGGCTGGCGATACGACTATAATTGCAAACAGATCACGCTATGTGGATTTCACAATGCCTTATACAGAGTCTGGTTATACGATGATTGTGCCAATGACCAATAATAAAAGAAAAAATGCATGGGTATTTCTTCAACCACTCACTTGGGACCTTTGGGTAACAACATTTTTTTCGTTTGGGTTCATCGGATTCACAGTTTGGGTTCTTGAGCATCGTGTCAATGAAGACTTCAGAGGGCCTGCTTCTCAACAGGCTGGAATGATCCCTTGGTTCTCTTTATCAACTATGGTCTTTGCACAAAGTAAGTATGATACGTATAAAACCTAATTAACACTAGTTTGAGTTTTGATTGTATTTTTATATTTTTTAGATACATTAATTTGGTTTCTAAAAGGATTTTACTTGTCAAGCTTATCACTTATTTAGGAAAGTATGGAGTATGTTTTTGAATTTTGCAAAAACTATATCATCAAATATTGTCAAGCTTATCACTTATTTAGGAAAGGTGTTTGAACAAGGTGTGTCTGCAAAAAATAAGGAGAGAAAATTGACAATTTTACTGCATCAAATATTGTAGCTTCAGTAGGTTGTCAATAAGGTAGACCCTATGGTTAGCAAAACAATCAGCAGGCGATCGAGGGCACTGGTTTGACAAAGGAGCCATTTTTTTGCTAACAATACGATGTCGTTTTGCTAGAATATTATAGCTAAATGGACTAGAATATTTTTGGGGATTTTTTTTTAAATTGCTAACTTGGACACTGGTGATGTATATTGTCATTTTCTTAGTTGGTACTAAGATAAAAGGTGCAGGAAAAAAGGCTCGGCTTGAGTGCCGTAGCGGCTAGGCCGACCCTGGTTTTCAAAGCTTCTAAAAACTAAAAAGTCAAGACTAGGGATCTAAAGTAGGCTTAAGATTGTTTTGTTACTTATAAGTTATAATAACCAAAATATCTGTAGTTTAGCTTATTCTAAGTTCAGGTAAGCATATCTTATTTTCCTGACATAGTTCCTGGCTTCCACAAAAGGATATATCGCACATATAAATTTAGTTAGACTGATCTTGGATATGAATATAAAAACTGCAGAGGAGAAGATTGTGAGCAACCTAGCAAGGTTTGTGGTAATCATATGGTGCTTTGTTGTTCTTATCCTGACACAAAGCTATACGGCAAGTTTGACGTCCATGCTAACAGTTCAAAAACTGAATCCAACTGTTACCGACATAAATGAACTTGTTAAAAATGGTGATCATGTTGGTTATGTAGAGAATTCATTTGTACGAGGGTTTCTTGAGCAGAACAAAATCAAAGATAAAAACCTCGTCAAATATGGCTCTCCAGATGAACTACATGAACTGTTTAAAAACAAAACAATTGCGGCTGCTTTTGATGAGATCCCATACATGAAGCTCTTCCTTTCAAAATACTGCGACAAATATACAATGGTTGCGCCTACATATAAAACAGATGGCTTTGGCTTTGTAAGTATATTTTCATTCTAATTTTAGTGTCATACTTTTCCAACATCAAACTGAGATTATGACTTATAAGTGGCTCAACACGAATGCATTCGTGTCTTTGTCTTGTAATCTCCATTTTTTTTGGTCTTTTGATTTATAATTCATTATATATTACAGGCTTTTCCAATTGGATCGCCACTAGTGCACGATGTTTCAAGAAGTATCCTACATGTAACAGAAGGAGACAAAATGGCAAACATAGAGAAAACATGGTTTGCGCAAACCAAGTGCCAGGATTTAAGCACCTCATTTTCGTCGAATAGCCTAGGCCTTGAGAGTTTCTGGGGTTTATTCTTAATATCAGGAACTGCTTCATTATTCGCTCTGATAGTATTTACTTGTATGTTTGTACATAAGCATAGGCAAGTATTGAGGCTTTTGCCACCCGACGCTTCTTTGTGGAGAAAGATCAAAGAGTTGGCTCGACAGTTTGACAAGAAAGATTTAACTTCCCATACGTTCAGAAACAACGAAATTCGAGATAAAAATGATATGGTTGAATGTGTATGTAAGCAACAAGCATCTCGTCTATCAAGTTTTTCGGATCAGATAGCAAAGGATGATGCATCGTTTCAAGGGACTCGTAATCGCCCAGAAAATGGAGACCTAGGCTCACATATTCAAATTACACAAGGAACTGTATCTCCTCCTGTTATGCAACTTGATGACCAAAATCACAACGCAGTAATAATATCTGAAATCACAAAGCAGTAATAATATCTGAAATCACAACCGTAGCTAATTAGTCATCTAAGAGAATGTTGAATTAGGTACAAAAAGCTTGTACCTTAAACAGTATCTTGGAATAATTGCTTGGTTTGAGTACCTGCCAGAACCTATTATACGTAAATACCGCGAGAGTTTGGATATATACAATTTTTTTTTACAAAATCCCCATTGAAATTTGAAAAAATAGTATGCAGGATTGAGGATACATTGTTATGTGACGAAAATTCTAAAAGGCTCTCAGGGAAATTTTGATGTTTTCCTACATATTATCAGTGCTACAAGGTTTGGAGGTCAATGAATTCCCACAGCTACATCAACGACCCAGTATCCGACAACCTAGAAACTGATGATCCAGTTTCAGGCGACGAAGGGATGGCGGATTGATGCAATGGTGGCGCCACGTGTGCATATATATAGCATGATGTATTGATGTACTTATATGCTTCACTTAGTATCAACATGTGCATAGAGCTTTTAAATGTAACATATTAACATTGTATTAACATGGAGTACTAAAACAAATTACATAGGTAATTCTGATCAACCTACTTAGTTTATTATTATTTTTAAATACTTTTTGTAGCTTTTCTTAACCTATCTTACCATTATTATATAATCATTTTAAATTAAATACTGCATACATATATGAATCTTTTTATAATGAATTTTTGATTAGTCCATGAACCTATCTCTAACGAGCCGAAGATCGGTAATAGACTAATATATAGGTTTTATTCATAATCGGCTTGTTACCAGACAATTTCTATATTCTCTGTTCAAAAACTGAAGGCATCGCATCATACAAATACTTAAAAGCTAAAACTGAATCAAACGCTAATTTCTTTAGCTATTAGGAGCAGACCCAAATTTTCCTTATTAAGTTGTATATTAGGATGCACAGACTCTCCAATTTTATTTTATTTGGAGTATCGCTGTATCAGACATGGATACGGGCGGGACACAGTCGATAAGGTGACGGACACATGCATTCGTATGTATTTTATCATTGTAAGTATCCGCAACTTGGACACTTTTTTAACATGCCGAGGACACTTGAAACAAAGAAAATATTCCAAAATTATTTCTATTTCACAAAAAATTTACAATAAGAAGACTCAAGCCAATAACGTAATATATGATTAAAAAAATGTAAGGATTAGTAAATTATGATTACGTTTTATGAGTTTCTAAGAAAAAAACTATACCTTGGTAAAATATTTATATCTCAAAATAAATGCGTACAAAAAATATATTTATTATTTATTAATGACTGTATTTTATCTCCCTGTATTGTCGAATTTATACAAAAGATATTGTCTCATCGTATCTGATGATAAAAAAAATAAAAATTGTTTAATCGTATCCGTGCATCATAAAAGTGTATATATAGTGTGTTTGCTAGAAGATTTTTAACCTTGCTTTTTAGATTTTCCGCTACGAAAAAGCAGGGGGTGTTTGGTATCATAGCTTTTATGGCTTCTAATAAGTTAGATTTTGACTATAAAAGCAGCAAAAGCTTGAAAAGCAAAATTTAATGGATTTTTTTAGCCTTTTCGACTCCAATTGTGGAGTTCAGTTTTTTTTTTTAACATTGTTTTAGGAAAATACCCTCAGCTTTTAAGTGAAATTACATGCTAAAAAGCTAGATTTTTTGCAGTTGCTTTGTGAAAGGAACCTTTTGAAGAAAAAAAAAAGTGATGCCAAGCGGACCCATAAATTTGCAAGAAGGGATGATAAAAGAGTGTAAAATTCCGGGACCATAAATTCAGATACTAGCCATTACATAACCGTTACAGCAGCCAGGGGTGTACACTAGCGTGACTTCGGTATGGTACCGACTTTTTTCACCATATACAAATACCGAACCGAACTTGTTTGGTTTGAAAAAAATTATACCATAACCGAACCGAAAAAGTCGGTTACCGAAAGTTCGGTAACCGACTTTTTCGGTTCAGTACGGTTCGGTTTTCCGTTTTATACCGAAACATTATTATTATTAAAAAATAATTCTTGATAACAATAAAATAACAAAAAATTTTGTAAAAATTAAAATGTGTACAACTATTCTTATATTTGCTACTTTAACGATTGTATTTGGCTTCGTAAATAGGAAAGTAAGTCGTGAGAAAAATTAAAATAAACTATAATACAATTTATTTGTAAGTTATAACTATGCGTAAATTTAAATATATTTTATAATTTTAATGTTTGGTTCGGTTCGGTATTGTACCAAACATACGAAATGAATACCGAAACCGAACCGACTTTTAAAGTTTTGTTCGCTTGTACCGTACCGAAAAGTCGGTATACCGAACTTTCGGTACCAACTTGTTTGGTTCGGTTCGAAAATCGGTCGGTTGGTACAAATCGGTACAAAAAGTCCACCCTAGTGTACACGGTTCGGTTCGGTTCGGCTCGATTTCTAGTATAATGCCAACCAAACCAATAAAAAATAATCGGTTCGATTCAGTTCGGTTGTCTAAAAAAAAATCTCTGAAACCGAGCCAAACCAAACCAATCATAATCGGTTTGAACTTTAACAAATAAAAAACACAATATTCAAAATTACACTAATTTCGTAAAGTTTTCGCTTATATTTCATTTGCAAGTTAAAACCAAAAGTCGAATAATAATTATATTTACAAATGATTTAACAAAATATATTATTAATAACTACAAATAACAATTAAAACATCATATTTCAACTTATTGATGTATATATATATATATATAAATAATTATATTATTTTACATATGAATACAAATAATCGGTTCGGTTTGAAAATCACTGAAACCGCAAACCGAATCGATTAAATGGGTTTATCAAATTAGTAATCCGTTTTGTTCCGTTTGATTCGGTCGGTTCCAACCCTTGGGTTGGGTTGATGTACACACCTGACATCAGCCTTCTTCTTCTATATATATTCCCTCTCTCTCTCTCTCTCTCTCTATATATATATATATAAGATTAGTGAATAGATAGATAGATAGATAGATAGTAAAAGGGCATAGGGGAATGAGGCACTCAACACCAAGTGGGGAAGATAGTAATAGTAATAGTAATAGTAATAGCAGCAGATCTCGTGACCTAGATAACCTTCTCCTCCGTCCCGGTCACCTTGTCGCCCCCTCCTTCGAACCCGGCACCCAGGTTACTTACTTTACATTTATTTATATCTATCTATTTACTATTCCCTCCGTTTCCCATTTAACTGTTTACTTCGAAACTACGTGCAATTCAGTACTCCCTCCGTCCCGACAATTTTGATACAAGTTATCAAAATTGTACGTAGTTTCGTAATTGACGGTTAAATAGGAACGGAGAGAGTATATATTAGTAGTATATTAGATATGTCTGTGTGTATTGCGTTGAAGTGTTTTTCTTCTTTTTTTCCTGTAAGATCTTTTATCAAACACTTGGTGTGCTAGTATACACATAAAACCTGATGATCTATCTATATCATTCATTCATACATATATCTATATCTATCTAGCTATATATTTTTAGATATATCTAGTTTCGAAAATAATGTAGTTGTATGAAAATTAATATAGCAGTTTTTTTAGTGAACTTGGTAGTATTGGAGTATTTTTCTCTTTTTCTGTCAGAATTTTTAACAAACACTTGGTGTGATAATACTTATGTATCTGATTTCATAAAAAAAGACTTAATTAAAAAATAATAATTAGTGACTTATTTTCAGAAAAGGGTTGTATGTGTATATATTTATGTCTTTTAACAAACACCTGGTGTGCTAATAGACTTGTATCTGATTTTATGTGTATATTTATTCCAAAAGCTTAGTAATTCTAAGAAAATATTTATTTTTTATTTTTTACAAGTGACTTATTTTTAGAGAAGGGTTTCTATTCGCGAGGAAGGGTTTCCATGTGTATATGTTTCTGTTAAGTCTTTTAACAAACATCTAGTGTGCTTATATTCATGTATCTGATTCTGTTTGTGTATGATAAAAGTGACTAATTAAAAAAGAAAGTGACTTATTTTTTACAGCTGACTTATTTCTAAAGAAGGATTTCTGTTTGTGCCCGTGTGTTGTGTGTTCGTGCGTGTGCGTGTGTGTGTATTCTATTGAAGTATTTTTCTTTTTTGTCTGTCAGACGGGTTCATTGGTGGGAGGTCACCTTTCAATAAGATTTTTGTTCATAGGTCACTACTCTCATAAGATTTTTAAGTGTACGTCACCTTACAAGTGATAAAAAAAGATATTATTTTCGTAACTTTTTGTTATCTTTTTTTTTACTTAATAATTCAAACAAACACTAAAAAAAAGCTTAAAAAATATAGCTTTTAAGTTATTTTTTTACACTTTGATATCTTTCTCGTGTAGATTATAGTATCTTTTTTTAAACTTAAAAACAACTTTTAACCTCTTTTTTACATTTTAATATATTTCCCGTATAAATTATAAGTTATTTTTTAAGCTTAAAAACAGATTTTAAGTTCTTTTTTATTGGGCCAGGTGACTGGAACTTAAAAAAGTTTCGGCCCAGGACCTACATTTAAAAAATCTTATAAAAGGTGACTTATGACTAATATTCTCCTGTCAGACCTTGTATCAAACACTTGGTGTGCTAATACGTATGCATTAGATTTAGTGTGTATTAGACTATTAGTGTATATTTATCTAAAATTCACTGATATTCATAGAAGGACTTATAATTTTTTTAATAAGTGACTAAGAGAAGGGTTTTTATTCGTGAGGAAGGGTTTCCATGTGTATATATTTCTGTTAGGTCTTTTAACAAACACTTGGTGTGCTATAACGTATGTATCTGATTTAGGGTCCATTTGACAATAGATTTTTTTGGCTGATTTTTGGATTTTTTATTTTAAAATTCTGGAGGTGTTTGAACAGTCGGATTATTTAGCTTTTAAAAAGTTGGTTTTTAGGATAAACAAGCTAAAATAAAAATATCTGGATTTTTTATCGATTTTTGAAACAGATTTTTTAAAGCTGATTTTGGACCAGAAAATCTGTTTCCAAACATTACCGTAGTTTGTATATTTTCCCAAAACTTAGTAAAGGTATTTCAAGAAAGGACTTTAAAAAAAGTGATTTATTTCCAAAGAAGGGTTTCCATGTGTATATATTTCTGTCAAGTCTTTTAACAAACATTTGGTGTGCTAATACATGTATCTGATTCTTTTTGTGTGTAATATTAAAGAGTAAATTTTTTCCCCTTATGTATATATTTCTGTTAGGTCTTTTAACAAAATCCTGGTATGCTAATACATGTCTGATTCTGTTTGTGTATAATGTCGAAAAGTGACTAATTTAAATAAAAGAGATTTATAACTTTTCCAAAGAAGGGTTTCAATTTGCGAGGAAGGGTTTTTTCTGTTAGGCCTTTCAACATACACCTGGTCTGCTAATACACATGTATCTGATTTTATGCGTATATTACCGAAAAGTGACTAATTTTCATAAAAGTGGCGTATTTTTAAAGAAGAGTTTCTACTTGTGTGGAAGGATTGCTATGTTTTTAAATTTCTGTCAGTTTTTTTAACGAACACCTGGTGTGCTAATGTTCATGTATCTGATTTTGTGTGTGTTTTGTAGCTGAGAGATGATATAAAAGAGTATGTGAGAGTGTTGGTGGTTGGAGCAGGTGGGTTAGGGTGTGAGCTTCTCAAAGACCTGGCTTTATCGGGTTTTCGAAACATCGATGTTATTGATATGGATACGATCGAGCTCACTAATCTCAACCGTCAATTTCTATTCAGGTATGTTGTGTATATTGTGTAATTTCAAATGGGTATCTTTGTTTTAGAACAAAGAAAATATGGAATATTTCTTCTTTAATTTGATTAAACTTTTAGGATGGACCTCACAGTATCAAGGGTTACCCATTTCATGGATAGGTTTTTATTGGATCGCCACACTATTTATTAATGCACCGGGTCTACCAAATAGGCACAATTGTGAAAATTGTGTGATTTTGAGATAGTTAGGTTTCTGTTAGGGACTGATAATACCAGAATTTTTGGGGGTAAATATTGCTTCAAAAGTAAATCCAAAAAAGCAGATAGTATATTCTTATAAAATGCAATGCGTTTGGGTGACCTGCTTTGGAATGTTTAAGAAGTTTTAAACTGAATGGACCCAACTTTTTCTCATTCTTGATATAAAACTAAACAAATCGATGAGGGGAAATATCTGAAAATTGTGCAAGTAGTGTAATTTCAGATAGATATGCTTCTGTTAGGAATTGATGGTACCAGCTTTTTCTGTGGAAAAAATGGTTAAAGAATGCAAAGGTTGATATTGCTTATAAGGTGTAACGCATTCTGATGACCTGCTTTGGGATGTTGGAAGTTGTAGGCTGAATGGACCCAACTCTTTCTCAATCTGCAGTAAGCGGATCTTTTGCTAAAAACTAAGCAAAGCAAGTCAACGAATGATTGATATGAAGATGAAAGAAGCATAAAGTTATGGTTTAGACATGCATTTGAATTTCATATTTTAATAAGAGTAGTTTCCTTCATTTTTTTTGTAAACTGCAAGTATACATGGTAGCATTTTGCATTTAAAACGATTTTACAAAAAGGAAATTCAACCACTTTTTTAGCTGTACCAGCCGTGTACTTTGATTTTGGATATGATCTAGTTAAGTGTTTTTTCATGGCTGGACTTTGAATTTTAACATATGACTTGGCTAGTAATTTTGCAGATAGGTTAATATTGTATCAAATTTCAAGCATTCCTAGTGGCTCTAATTCTGACACGAGTTTCATTAGTCTGTACATCAGTACATCTATTTCTAAATGATTCTATGCTCCATTGCAATGCAATTGATATTGAATGCATGTTCCATCGAGTGGGATAAGCAATGTTGATCAGGGTATATAGAATGGAAAAGCTAATCCCAGTCAATTTAAATTCAGCTAGTGTTCAAAATTCTACTAAAACCCCTCTAATAAGATAATAATTCTTTTCATGAACAACTCAGTGCAATGGTAAAATGGATCATAGGTTTTTTTCTTATTAATGCCAGTGGGCTCTTAGAAGTAGATAATAAATCAGACCTTCATGTTGTATTGCTAATATGGGGATAAGGTGTGTCCTTTCTCTTTAATTACACCCTTCAAAAATGCCGATCACCTATATATTAGATCTGATTAACTACAAAGTTGTACATAGTGAGTTAGTGACTCATGTGACTTTCTTCAAACAGCTTTCCATATGATGAAATTATTACTTTTGTTTAATAGCACTTCCTAAGTGGCTTATCTTAATAAGAATGTTATCTTCCAGGCTCGAAGATGTTGGAAAGCCAAAGGCTGAGGTGGCAGCAAAACGTGTTATGGATAGGGTTGCTGGCGTGGTTATTGAATCACATTTTTGCCGCATTGAAGACAAAGAAATTGACTTCTACAATGATTTCAACATCATTGTTCTTGGTTTAGATTCCATTGAGGCTCGGAGCTATATTAATTCCGTAGCTTGTAGTTTCTTAGGTATATTTCTAATCTTAAATTTTTTAACTAGGCAGTCATAGTTTTACGCAACTGAACATTATTCAAATCTTCCAAATTTAGAAGGCAGGCTTCCTTTTACATCTCTTACTTCTTTCAATATTTCTTTCATTTTTCTGAGTTTTTAAGTTTTTCTTGTATATAAATTTTCGGTTCTCTTGTTCTAAACTGTAATAGAAGATATATCGTTGATCATCTTAAGGAACTATTTTCTTGTTTTCATTTACATTCCCGCAAATTTTGTTTTTTCTAGGTGTTGGTTTGCCCTTCCTATCTTCTTTTTGGTGTCAATATGTTATGTTTTCCAAATTGTTACACTTTTCCTGTTCCATATTTGGTGTAACGTTTCCCTTTTTGTGCCATTTGTTAAACCTAGAGTACGATTCTGATGACAATCCACTAGATGAAACAGTAAAGCCTATGGTGGATGGCGGAACTGAAGGTTTTAAGGGCCATGCGAGGGTTATTATTCCTGGTTCAACCCCATGCTTTGAATGTACCATATGGCTTTTTCCACCTCAAGTCAAATTCCCTTTGTGCACTCTTGCAGAGACTCCAAGAAATGCTGCTCATTGTATAGAATATGCGCATTTAATCAAGTGGGATGAGGTAGGCATAGTCACTTTTTTACTTCACTTTTGACTTCTGGGATAGTGATTGTTAATTATTTTTTTCGAGGAGGATTTTGTATTGGTTTTTGGTTGTTGCAGGTTCATAGTGGAAAAGGTTTTGATCCTGATGACCCTGAACATATGCAATGGGTTTACTCCGAGGTATGAATTTACACAGCCCACTTTATTGTTTTTAAATTTGTTTTCAATTCTTCTATTTTATAATCTTTCTTTTACTTACCGCGTGTGGTCTTATCAGGCTGTTAAGAGAGCTGAGCTTTTCGGCATCCCAGGAGTAACTTATTCCTTAACTCAGGTGGGTACATTATGCTAAATTTTGCGCTGTGCTAATGTAAACCTATTCACTTTTTTATTCAAAAAGGGATAATAAATTATTTGTGTGATTTCCCGTACAAAATTTTAGAATATTATCATTGAAACCCCCCTATTTTCGACACCTTGCCAAAAAAAACGCTGGTTCTCGTGTTGGAAGAAATGTGAATTGATGTATTTTGAAAAATAAGGAATTAACACAAGTGACTGTTTTGAGTCCTAAGATGTGTAGAAATGAGCATTTGAATAATAGAATCAACCTTGGCTTCATCTTCACCATTTCTTTTAGAGACGTGCTTAAGCGCTCATCTCCGATTTGTACTTTTGCTTAAGTTGATAATTAATGAAATAATTTGTTCTCGACTTATTTGTTTGAGTCAGCTCAACTAATTTAGAGAGGAGGTCCAAATGAACTGCCTTAATTTCACCATGATGGTTCAACCCAAATTTTCGTTCGCTTCCATATTTTTCAGTGCTATTGGTTTTTGTCCATTGTTTCTGTAACCATTTCCGAAAAGTATGCCTTTTTTAAGGGTTGCAAACCTGGACACACTATCTAATTGGTTCCGGTAGATGTTTGAGAGATGCTAATATCTGATAATGTTTATTTTTGGTTCCGGTAGATGTTTGAGAGATGCTAATATCTGATAATGTTTATTTCCAGGGTGTTGTAAAGAACATCATACCGGCTATAGCTTCAACTAATGCAATCATATCAGCTGCTTGCTCTTTGGAAACCTTGAAGCTCGTCTCCGGATGCAGCAAAACATTGTCAAATTATTTATCGTACGTATCAAACTCAAATGCTATAAAGTATAAACACACTTCTATGTCCTAAATGTTAAAAGATATAACATGATCAGGTGGTCTGGCTAATACTTCATGGTTTTAATATTATGTAACTTTGACTTTTTTCTTTCTTCTCTACCTTTTGCCCGTAATTCCAATAGATAAACTCATTTCATTAATTGAGTTGTATAGCGAGTCAGAAAATCAAAATGGAAATAGGAGGCTGCCCAAAGACAAATAGCCGAGTCATTCAAGTATTTTGGTCTCGTATACTTTTGAAGCATTTCCATCGATCTGTTGGTTCCTTTTCTTTTAATATTTAGCAGCGTCACAAACGTCACTTTTTATCGTGGCTGTTGAATTCTTTTGCGTTCTAAAGGAACTTTTTGCTAGTTTAAGTAGATGCAATCTACACGCTATTCAATTTATGTCATTACTTATATCATTTGACTTTTGTTGGGACAAATATGAGTTAAGGACTCCAATGACATATTAGAATATGAACTTGGATTGGAAAAAACATTTGATCAACAGATTTACTTTTTTTCACTTTTATCATATTTCATGAGCTTACATACTGCAGATACAACGGTGATACTGGTCTCCACATTAAAGTGACGGAGTTTGAAAAGGACAAGGATTGCCTTGTATGTGGCCCTGGTGTTCTAATTGAGCTGGATAACTCGGTCACCTTAAAAAAGGTGTTCTCATCTTTTCACAGTCGTCTATGTTTTGAAAAATCTTTGATTTTTTATCTCTTTAATGCAAATAATGGTGGCTTGTATGAGCACCTTTTATTTTGTCTCGTTAATATGATGGTTACATACAGGTTGCTATTCTTCGCTCCGCTGTAATTAAATGACTAATACCGGAAGAAACATATTCCGATCTCAGAAACCGATAGCAAAACGCTGTCAGTTAAATTGCTTGAGCTAACTAGCGAAGGACCCTGTTATTTGCCTTGAGACGTAGCAGAATATAACTATTGGCTAATATATTTCATCCAAAATTGAACAAGAAACAAAGTGAATGGTATTAAGATAGAATTCAACTGTGACTTTTATTTCTCAAACAAAAGGCTAGTTATGAATCTTTATTTTTGAAAACAAAATAGGCACAGGTTAACACGTTCTGCTATTTGGTCCTATTAGTTTCCTTAAAACTTCTCGAGCTAGAACTGTGTTTGGTGTATCAAATCTTGTAAAAAAAAAAACTGGACGAAGTATACACTAATCAATCTATCTTTTTCTCTCTCAGTTCATTGGTATGCTGGAGGAGCATCCAAAGGTGCTTATGTCCAAAGCAAGTGTTACACATAGAGGGAACAATCTGTATATGCAAGCACCACCAGTTTTGGAAGAGATGACCCGATCAAACCTTGAACTTCCACTCTTTCAACTGATGAACAAAGTGTCGAAGGATATTGTTCACGTGACTGGAACAGCAAGCAAGAGTGAGAAGAAAGCATCTTTTGTGAGAAAATTACGCGTTACTTTCAAGGGCGTGGATGGTATTTCCGATATGGATACCGCTGGTGGGGCCTAGTCTCTCCCTCTCCCTCCCTCTCCCTTTCTCTCTCCGGTCTCATTTTGCCAATTTGTCCCTTTTATACGAGGAAGTATGAAAATGTAGTGATTGAATCTGAAAAGGTGTAGAAATTTAGATGCAGTGGTAGAATTATTTGGACGTCTTACAACACTGTTGGGAATCTGTGGATGGATTGATTAAAAAGTAAATGAGATTCCAGACTACTATGGCAGAAATTTTAATATCTTATGCCAATATATTTCTCTTATTATTTGTTGTGCTCATCAGTTTGAATGTTAAACCCGCCAAACTTATATCAATTATATGGAAGATGTTAGTGTTTTCAAAAATTGTTTCTCTGTGTAACTGAGGTTCCTTATTGTTAAGACCCTTGCATAGTTTGAGTCTAAGGCTCTGGTCGGAACCTGAAGAACGTGTGCGAACAAAAAAGTAAACAAAGGAAAATGACAAATGAATCATTTTTCATTCATATGTGTGGTACAAAACGAAAACGGTGAGAAATTATGGCATTTCTAGATAACCTACTTGTTTTTGTTTGACAAGGCTCGACCTCTAATAGAGAGCAACAATTATGTGTATGTAATAAAACCACCAAGTCCAATTCCATAGTTGACTAACAAATACAGGTTTTACATAATATACGGTATGTGTAGTCTTATCTTACTTTGGACTTGTTCTGTTTTAACTAGCTCAGTTTTTTTTGGTATAAGTTGTTAGTGTATCTGGTAGGTCAACTTAAATTGTGAGCATATTTTAGTTTGACGAACTAATAAGAGATCTTGAAATTATAGTCTGAATGAAATCCACCTTTTTCAAGCCTTAAATAAGTTATAAGCCGGCTAGTTTACTTTAATGATACAGCCAACCACTCCCTTGATACTCATTCTTAAAAGAGAAGAGAATAGAATTGAGTTAAAGTTTGGCACTTGAGAAATGATAAAAGTCACACTTATGGCAATGGACCTTAAGCCAGCCTGCAAACAGAGTGCTGATATGGCCCTTCAACTCCCATAATTCAAACTACTTTGTGTCTTCTATAATTGAACTCATAAATTTATTTGACAAATGGATAATATTTTGTTGAGATAGAACATAGAAGATCTTTAAAGAAGACAATAGTCAAGATTTGAAGAATGTGCAACTATGGGCCCCATCATTGAATGCATGTGGATATCATGGGCCAACCTTAAAGCCCACTCTTCATTCATTTCTTGTCTTCACAACCACATAGTAGCATCAACATGGATTTCCCTCATCTACTAAGCTATCCACCTTAAAAATTCCCAAATATAGTGATGTTGGATAGCATTAGATATTGCATTTAGATATGTACTTCTACATATTCTATCAATTACTAAATTATTTGATCAGTACGAAATTACATATAGATTTGACTTGTAAAAATGAAATCTTTTGAATTCTATATAATTATTCATCGCTAAACTATGTAGTCAAATTTTGAAGTCTTTCATTTCGTTAATTTTAATACGAAATATTTACAAGTCAAACTTGTACGTAGTTTCGTATCTATCAATTATTTAGGGATGAAGACAATATCGATATTGTCATGTTGATATCAATCCCACCAAACTACTCTTTCATAAATTCGATCTCCCTTCCCTCGTCTATGTGATATATATTGCCCGAGAACAAAAAACCTACTATATTGATAACTTGTTCACCAATAAACTTTATACAACTCTCATTTCTAAAACACAATAGTGAGTATTAAGTAATTATTGGAAGGGAAATAAGACTGAGAGCGTTCTAGATCTTGTTGAACTTACTACATGTCGACGACGAAAATGGTATTATAACTATGCTTGAAGGTATATAACTAAGTTGTTTACACCGACTTATTGGACGACCCTCATTTCCAAAATACAATAAACTTTACACGAACCTCATTTCCAAAATACAATAATGAGCATTAGTCATTATTGGAAGGGAGATAAGACTGATAGTGATCTAGATCTTGTTTAGCTTACTACATGTCGACGACGAAAATGGTATTATAACTATGCTTGAAGGTATATAACTAAGTTGTTTACACCGACTTATTGGACGACCCTCATTTCCAAAATACAATAAACTTTACACGAACCTCATTTCCAAAATACAATAATGAGCATTAGTCATTATTGGAAGGGAGATAAGTCTGATAGTGATCTATATCTTGTTTTGCTTACTACATGTTAAGTGAAAACAACTTGTATGAAGTCTTTCTCCTAAATTTCTCTTGTTATGCCACTGATTATTAGGTAGTTATCATTCCACGGATGTATTTATATTTCAATACAATGTCCCATGATATTCGGTATAATTTAATCGAGTGAAAACAACTTGTATGAAGTCTATCTCCTAAATTTCTCTTGTTATGAAATAGTAATAAATTTAGAACCAAAAAAATGGCTACTATGTTTCTTATTCTTTGCTCAAGACTACACCATGCAAAACTGCAAATACAAGATCAGATCAGTGTTTTAAAAAGGGAAAAAACAAGATTTTCAAGTTTTTTTAAGCTATGGATCAAGCTTTAGTACTACGAAACGTGCTTTTTAAAACAGTGGCTAGATAAGGCCAAATCAAAAGTTGTGATCCTAAGTTATTTGTGTTGTGGTCACGGCCAATGTTTCCCTCATGTATGGGCATATGTAGCTACATACACATGAGAGGATGGGGAATTAGACAAAAAACTAAACTTAAAAAAAATGATTTTCACCCAAGCACATGTGACATCTCAAGAACTCAAGTGATAGTGTCAAGTTCTTGTTCCCTTGAGTGGATGAGAGACTAGAGGAAGAGATTCAAAGCCAAGTGTGATATATCATATATATCGGATTGAGTCTATCTTGGATCAGATATCTTGTTGTGGGCCTTTGCATTGTTGTTCCTGGCTTATTCACCCAATTAAAAAATGAAATTTGATAGTTGCGTTTAATTGTGTGTAGATAATGTACTAATGATAATTTTGCGAGCAACTTTTGAGCATTTTCATCTCAATAGTATAATCAGTGGCATAAACCAGGAAGAGCTGAATTTCATATGAATATTTTCCTCTTACTAACGGCGGCTAAAAAGCTATAATCATTTGGCGAAATGCATGGTAGAAAATCGAAAACTGTTATTATATATAGTAGTGTTTTAAATAGCGTTATCGCTATCGTAGCGTTTTTTCGAGAGAAACGCTAAAAGCGCTAATAGCGTTGCTATGTAGCGCTTTGCGGTGTATTTTTTTTTGCCTAAATATGCACTAAACTTTAGAATATATAACAAAAAGAAAAAGAAATGTATAGTTATATTAGATAGTAATAAAAAAAAAAAAAAAAAAAAATTGTTGTTGCTGAGTTTCGAACTCGGGTCTGCTGAAAATTTCAGCACTGTCTTAACCATCTGGACTGCAAACACTTTTATGAAAATTACACAATATATATTAAATATTTAGATCCGCTGTTTTTTTTTAACTCGCTATTTACGCTTTTGGTCCAGAATTTCGCGCCTTTTGCGCTTTTGGTCCCCTATAGCGCGATTTTAGCGCAATTCCACCCAAAATCGCGATTTTTCGTTGCGTTTTTTACCAAAAAAGCACTATTTCGCGCTACGTAGCGCTATGTAGCGCGAATTTTAAAACAGAGATATATAGTGGAGGCCTTTGAGCGTACTAATAGTTCCACCAATGGGTATAATGAGTCTTTATCAGAATATTTCTGTCCATACCAAGATTATATGTATAGCTAACATTATTCACTACTCAGGATAATTTCATGGCTTCATTAGTCATTCTCTTGACTTGGTTATACTGAACTTTAAACAATGTAAGTAGATAATATGATTTTCAGCACAGATGCAGCAAAATTATTTGCAACACTTTTAACATTTTTAAAAGATGATGGAGATAGTTAAGACCACCCACATACATAATTTCCGGAATCACATAACTATAAACGATATACACCTCCTTTTTATCTGAATATTATGAAAAAAATCCTTTATAATCTTCTCAGTTTTATTTTATTATGATCTAGGACCATAATAAAATTTGCACAACTGTCTTTGATAGTTGATGCCCCACCACCCCACATGCAATCCAACTCACACTTCTCTTTTAACCCATTAGCATTTTTCCTATTTAATACCATTATACCCTATCCAAGTTTGGAAAAAAAAGAATCAGTGATTGAGATTCTTGTGCTGATCTGTTCATCATAGCTGAACAAGTTGGAGAGAAAACACAGATAGATAGAGAGAAAAATGGAAGTGGGAATGGATATAGAAGATGACTTGTTTTTTGCAGACTTAAACAAGCAAATATCTCTTTTGATTATGGATGATGATGATCATCATCTTCATCACCCTCTTGCCCACACTGCTTCAGCTTCTCTTCAGGTTTCTTATCCACATCAACTTTTTATCTTTGTTTTTTGACAAATAAAATGATGATATACTGTTATAGTTTGAATTTACAATAAAGAGCTTGTTAAAAATGATCTTAGAACTAATCATGTATCATTGATTTTTTTTATTTTTTTATCATTTTCAATGTGACATTAGCTTACATTATGGGATCGGAGTTAATTGAAATAGCTCCCCTCTTTCAAGTCTTGTTAGCTTTTGGACTATGTTTGTTATCTACAATAGAATCTTTTCAGAGGATGGTTAACTATTACCAGTGGATATATTGAAGACATGATATTCTTTTCCTTGTGATTAAACTTCATTTCATGAATCAACGTGCTCTAAATGTTTCTTATTGAGTAATTGATATAGTTTCGATCAAAAACGTCGTTTGCGATCCCATGGTGATCTAAAAGCATAGATTATTATATTTATTTTTACAATATTTTTTATTGGTGGCGAGCTAGCTATCTTTGCATTTTGGGGGGTCACCGGGTTAGAAACATAAAAAACTATCTGAAGAACGTGTATGAGTTTAGTGGGGCTGCGAAAGGAAAACTTATTTTCAGCAAACTTTGGGTAAAATGGTTTCCGTAGGCGGTAGGGGTGAAGATTGGCTCTTAAATACTCCGTATCATTTAGCAGATGCTTCATAGTTTCTAATGGTTAAAAACCTGACAAACTTGGCTGGACTTGATCAGAAATTATTCTCAAACTTTCCTAATTAGTCATTGAAACCAAAACAAGCAACACATACCCTTGTCTTGCTTGCATTGAAGTTTATAAGTTATTGTGTGCAAGTGGAATTCTGTTTTGTTGCTTACCTCTTGTATATCAAGAAAAAAATTGTTAAAATATTTCATAGAGTTTGTTTAGTTGCACTTTAAGCTAAGGTGCTTGTTAATTTGTGAAGAAGTTGTATCAATTATTATAAACTTAGAAGCCAATCTCGTTTGTATTTTTTACCTAACAAGTTTAAAGTCCTAAGCTGAAGAAATCCAATTTCTTCTCATCCTCATCTTATTTAATTAAAAGCTGTCGCCATCCAAACCCTTACTAAAGGAAATAAAATTCTTATTACTTTTTCTTCTAATGTAGGTCTTTTCATCAAGAGATATCTATCCAGCTACACAACCACAATATTCTTACCATCAAACATGCACAAGAGAGAGCAAAGGCACAGGAGTATTTATTCCACAATCTTCATTATCACACCAAAGGAGGAGAAATAGGCAAACAAAAAACAGCTCATCTTCCAACTCAAAGCACCATAAACAACAAAACAATGAATACTCAAGAGGAATGATTAACTATTCTCATGAATCTTATATGAATAACGTGCCACCTAATAACTCATTTAACACCAAGAAGCATGTTGATTACAGATGATTAAGAAATTTGTGTGTTTATCGATATTTAATGTTTATTAATTATTCAATAATGTCCCATTTGCTTGGAAAAAAGCTATTTGTTTAGAGGCTTCACCAAAAAGCGTGTGGGGCCTCAAATGGTTGTTGATTTATTATAATATGTAGTACTACTGTGTACTAGTAGTAATTGAATGTAATATAATTAACACATTAAAGGTGACTAATTATATGTTTTTGAGGTGATTTGTTTTTTAATTAGAATTGTTTAATTTATATGGGTATGTTGAGGTGGAATGTGGGGAGAATAACTGCAAGTCTGCAATAGTGCAAATGTGCAATGTACTGGCTTGATGCATTTGTAAACTTTTTAATACCCTCTAATATTCGCAAAAGCATGGATTCCTTTCAGCTTACAATTCTGTTTTTCTAACCCGTAACTATTTATTTCGTGTCGGTTTGGTTCCATCCAAGTATCTAACTTAAGATTAATGCTTGTTAAAGACTTCGCAGTAAACAGATGTTGTGGAAACATATCGGAAGATGAGTTCAAAATGTAGTAAAATCATTACTTCTAGACAATGTTATAAAAGGGCTCGCTTAAGGTCTAATCCCGCTCAATCCCCCCTGGATCTGCTTAATTCCACCTAATTATCTGGGCTCTTAGGATCCTCCTACCGGTTATACTTCGCGTAATTTTCCCTAGGCTTGCATTTTAGGATACTTGAAGTAAAATATTAAATGAGCCAGTATAAGTAAATGTTTCGTGGCGTGTAAAAAGATTCAAAAAGAAAACAAGGTAATGTTTTGAAATAGCTGTTTAATCATTTGATTTGTTAGTATATGTCATCCTGAAAGTAGGATTTCTCATCTCCATCAATTTTATTGTTATTACTAAATTGTAAAAAAGTTTTTTTTTTTCTAATGAGTAACAAATGATTAAAATTGGTACTTAATTAAAGAAAACTCATACTATAAAACAGATTTAAATATTAGTACAAATGTTACATGATGCTACTTTTTTTTAATTTTTGTTTTTGACTTTGATGTTATCTGATTCTGCATTATGTGTATCAAATCTTAAGTAAAAATTGAAATTTATGATTTTGAATATTAAATATGTTTTTATGTACCGATCAATAAATCTTCAAATTTTAACCTCATCTTCAAATTTATTTTACACTATGCATTTACAATGTAATGCAACAATGCAAGTTGTACCCTTGATCAAGAACATCATTGAAAACTATTGAAGTTGAAGTATGAAAGTTTGAGGGGTTGGTTGATAATATGTTCTTTAATTTCATTTCGTAATTTTGCGGTATCAAAATAGAATAATGATGGACAAACAAAGCTATCTAAAAACGATGATGCTTTCCTAAAGTCAGGGAGATATGACAAAAATTATGAACTTATTGCTTTCATGTGAGCTACCCAAAAGGTTTTTTTTATATAATAAAAGTGAATACATAAAAGTGTTTTAAGAGTAATTGTTTGACTTTTATTCATCTACCAGCTATCTTCATTCGTTGAACTTGTCGTTTATAATGTAATCATGTAGCTAGTAAAGTAATACATTGATAAATATATAAAAATATACTTAATTTTTAAAAATCGGAATTCTCAAATATTGTTATTTTGGTAGATATAATTTAACATCAAAATTAAAAAAAAAAAATAAAAATAAGTAGCATCATGAACATATATACTAATTTTTAAAAGTGTTTAGAGTATGAGTTTTTTTTTAATTAAGTACCAATAATATATACATTTTTATCATTTAACAAGATTAATGTCAATTCCGTGACCAAAATTTAAAATATTGAAATAAACTGAATAAGAATTGGCCTATTGCAATCGTAACTGTTCATTGAATGAGGGTATCACATATCGTAAATGACATTTATATCATTCTATTATAATAAGTCAATCCAAAATAAATGAGACTGTCCGATTTTGTCAAATTTTTAAAAAAATACCCTCACTATGTTTTAATAATTACTAATATACCTAATCTAATTAATTAACAATTTGTACTCATTGTATTTTCCTAATTAAGGATGTAGTTTAAATTAATTAATAATTCGTTTTAACATGCATAACTATAATAAATGATAACAAATCTGAATATTATGTTCAAAATAAAATATATTACGAGATTTATTTCATTACGCGTCTCCCACGCGTTGCTGGGTAAATTTTACTAGTATAATATATGTCTTCCCATGTTCTACTTGTTAATGTTAACGATTTGATCTGAAGTATTTATCAATAATGATAATGACCAAGATAGATTCAACCAGACTCTCAACACACTAGTCATTAATGTAAATTTAGAATTTCATTTTCATCCCGAAATTTAAGAGTCTGTTATTCGACCATATATTTAATATTTTTAATTAATATTTAAGTTTAACATAGTATCAAATAGGTAATAATTTAGAGGCGGATTCATAAGAATGAACCAGATTTCCCTAAATGCCTGTATTGTGAAATTAAATTGTCAAATCTGGTTTGAAAAACCCTCGCTATTATGCTGTTTGTGCCACTTCTCAATGCTCCCATACCAACTATATTGAAAGCATAGACCTGCTATACGCATTAACCCAATCAACATCACCTCGACAAAAGCCATTAGAGTTGATCTCTGAGGGGATAGACCAGCTGTGGCTATGGAAACAATATACCCTTCGAAGTTAATCGGCACAACAAAGTTACCAGATTTAATTCCATCCAAAGTTTTTTTGGCAACTTCGTCGGCTTTCATGGCTCCTGAGGACTCGGCGATGATACTTGTGAGCTCCGGTCTTTGCTTGGTTTCTGTGATAAGTGTTGGCCCGCGTGCTAACCTTAGAGGGGGGTGAATAAGGTTTATGGCGATTTTCGCCTAATTAAAACCTAAGTGCAACTAACACCCCAACTTACGCAATTCTAAGCTTAAGCGTTAATAATCGTTAATAAATTCAAACGCAAGCAAGCAAGAATAAATATTTGCGGAAAATAAAAGTTTAAGGGAAGAAGATGACACCGTGATTTATAGAGGTTCGGCAAAACGCGCCTACGTCCTCTCCTCGGTACTACCGAGTATTTCACTAAAAATTCTTTTCCCGGATATTACAATCCTAATGAGCTAATCAACCGATTAAGCTCCCCCACACTTTATGAGTGTCCCGAATGAAAAGACCTAGAGCTTTTAAGCAACTCGCTTACAAAGCCTCTACCCGATCACTCGCTCACAAAAATGAGTTTATAAAATACTCGTTACAATTTTATCGAAAATTGAAACAACACCCACAATCGATTGCTTCTAAAATAAGCTAATATGTGGTTTCGATGATGTTTGATCTTTGTTGGAGCTTGTATCTCTTTATCTTCAATTTCTCTCTTTCCGAAGTATTTCACCAAAATGGTGATTTTGGGTTTTTGTATATGAGAGAGGTTGAAGGATTGATTGATAGTGTAATTGGTGACTTTGAAGAGATGATTGGGCTGGTTTATATCACAGCAAAGTCTGTTTTTCTGGGTTATGACCGTTGAAAGGTTTTAACAGCTATTTTCCAGAAATTGCTGAAAAGCTGTTTTCGAAAACTGCAGAAAACGATCGGTCGTTTTCTACAGACGATCGGTCGTTTTCAGACAGACGATCGGTCGTTTTCTGAAAACGATCGGTCGTTTTTATACTGGACTCACTGGAAGAAATTGGATCAAAAACGATCGGTCGTTTTTGTCCAGTCGATCGGTCGACTGTAATCCTGGTCCCGTAAATCTTCGAATGCTCATAACTCCTTCGTTTTAGCTCCGATTTTGGTTCCGTCTGAACCTGTGGCTTCGTTATCGAATGCTCTATCATTTAAAGACCTGAAATATACGTTTTCTATTTTTGGACAAGACAAGCATTATATCATTGAAATCGTAAAATCATTAAACGCATAATCAAAGTAATAATCAAAATCATTATTGAACTCTATGTTCAACAATCTCCCCCATTTTGATTATGACAAACTAATGATGATTTTACAAGATACAAGAAAAATATCTCCTCCATTTTAACAAAACGCATTACACCAAATTATATCATTTTTCTCCCCCTTTGGCATTATCAAAATGCAATCAAAAAATATGGGGTTATGTGAAGGGTTTTTAAAGAAAAACGAAAACATGAAAAATGTAAATATGATGCATATACCCGACCCAACTAATCACATATATGTAGATATTATAGATTAGAGTATACCGCATATGTGATGTGAGGTCGAGTCCGCTCGCTAATGGCATTTGCATTGAGCGTTGCCGATTCCTAATAGGTGGTACCACTTGTTGGTATGCCTTCCACCTTTGTCGATCAACGGCACTTCATCCTTGATGGTGGAGTCGATCTTCTTGACTTTCACAGCTTTTGTCGGCGTTGCCAACCATTTGTTGATTTTCTCCTTTTGGATGGAGATACCTTTTGTCGGTTTTGCCAACCACTTGTCGATTTTCTCCTTTTGGATGGAGATACCTACAACACGAGATTTGTCTTTTTGTACCCAATTTCTTTTGGGTCCGACAGTGTTAGTGGCTCGGGTCTTTACTACCCATTTCAAATCGCTTCTACTAACATGAAAGCGATTTGGGCATTTAGAAGAAATATGCTCACTTCTACTACAATGAATGCAATGCATAGATTTTTTCGAATATCGAGAACTATGCGACTTTTTGTAGGAAGTTTTAGAAGTATGATGAGCGGTTTTGGTTTGAAAACCTAAACCTCTTCTATTATTACAAGAGTTCGGCAAAACTCTTGAAGTACTCCCTTGTTTAAAAACAACCTTTTGTATAGGCGAAATAGGAGTTGTAGACAAGCTAGAAGATTTAACAAAGCGGGTTGTGCTTGAGTCAATAGAGTTGGAATCGAAACCCAAACCGCTTTTGTCATTAACATCTTTTTGACAACTCAAAATTTCGTCCAACACGGTTTTCCCTTTGGAAAACCTTGAGATTGTTAACTCGAGTTTCTTTACCGCAATGACAAGCTCATCGTTTTTATTTTTCAAAGAGTCATTTTCGGTTTTTAAAAACTCGTTTTTATCCTTTAAGTCTTCCTTTTCGTCATCTACATCATGAAGAGAAAATGACGAAGTCGGAATAGACTCATTTTCAATTTTATCTCTTTTTAAGGATCTTATTTCTTCATTGAGAGAAGAATTTATCCTTTTAAGAGAGTCGACCTTTTCGACAAGCTTAGGAAATTTTTTAGAATAAACATCGCACATATGAAGTAATTCATCATAAGAAAGATCATTTACCTCATCGGCTTCGCTTTCACTTTCGCTTGAAGAAGAGAGGTTTTGTTCATGGCTTTCTTCCATGGCCATATAGCACCCAAGGTGAGCGACTTCATCTTGGTCGGAGCTATCGCTAGAGCTTGAATCGAATATCTTCTTCTTGGCTTTGCTCTTGCGATTCTTTAGGCAATCTCTCGCCATGTGTCCTTCCTTGCCACAAGTATAGCAAACAAAATCGTTAGAATAAATTGAATTATTTGACGATTTACCTTTATGTTTGCGGTGGTCTTTTAGCTTTAGGATTTCCTTGACGATTCGAATGATTTCCATTGAATTTTCGTCGTCCTCGGATAGCTCATTGCTTTCGTCACAAGTCGTTCCTTTGAAAGCTATCTCCCTCCTTTTTGAGATTGGCTTGTGACTATTGAGGGTGATCTCGTGAGTAATGAGTGAACCCGTCAATGCATCAAGAGAGTAGGTATTCATGTCGTGCGCCTCTTGAATCGCGGTGACCTTTGGTTCCCATTCCTTCGGCAAGCTCCGAATCACCTTTGACACCATTTCCTTACAAGATAAATGCTTACCAAGAGATGTTAATCCGTTAGTAATAGTAGTAAATCTAGCAAGCATATCGGAAATAGTTTCACCCTCGCTCATTTTAAAAAGCTCGTAGTCATGAACTAAAATTTGGAGTTTGCACTCCTTAACTTGGTTAGTCCCTTCATGCATTACTACTAGCTTATCCCACATACCCTTAGCGGTTTTACAAGCGGAAATTTTGTTGTACTCGTTAGGAGAAACGGCACAAACAATAGCGTACATCGCTTTGGCGTTAGTAGAGTAGACTTCTAGTTGAGCGTTATCTAGGTCTTCTACGGGGATTGGGTTTTCGCTATTTTCGTGTTTAGGGGCGGAATATCCTACTTTAATAATCTTCCAAAGATTAACATTATAGCTTTGTAGGAACATACTCATCCTATCCTTCCAATATGAATAATTTACCCCATCAAAATATGGTGGAGTGTTGGGTGATGAAGCAATAGCGGAAGTAAAATTATATAGATTAGCCATCGGGATCTTAACTCTAGAATCGTTAAATTCCTATATGCAAGAGCCTCGGCTCTGATACCAATTGTTGGCCCGCGTGCTAACCTTAGAGGGGGGGGGGGGGTGAATAAGGTTTATGGCGATTTTCGCCTAATTAAAACCTAAGTGCAACTAACACCCCAACTTACGCAATTCTAAGCTTAAGCGTTAATAATCGTTAATAAATTCAAACGCAAGCAAGCAAGAATAAATATTTGCGGAAAATAAAAGTTTAAGGGAAGAAGATGACACCGTGATTTATAGAGGTTCGGCAAAACGCGCCTACGTCCTCTCCTCGGTACTACCGAGTATTTCACTAAAAATTCTTTTCCCGGATATTACAATCTTAATGAGCTAATCAACCGATTAAGCTCCCCCACACTTTATGAGTGTCCCGAATGAAAAGACCTAGAGCTTTTAAGCAACTCGCTTACAAAGCCTCTACCCGATCACTCGCTCACAAAAATGAGTTTATAAAATACTCGTTACAATTTTATCGAAAATTGAAACAACACCCACAATCGATTGCTTCTAAAATAAGCTAATATGTGGTTTCGATGATGTTTGATCTTTGTTGGAGCTTGTATCTCTTTATCTTCAATTTCTCTCTTTCCGAAGTATTTCACCAAAATGGTGATTTTGGGTTTTTGTATATGAGAGAGGTTGAAGGATTGATTGATAGTGTAATTGGTGACTTTGGAGAGATGATTGGGCTGGTTTATATCACAGCAAAGTCTGTTTTTCTGGGTTATGACCGTTGAAAGGTTTTAACAGCTATTTTCCAGAAATTGCTGAAAAGCTGTTTTCGAAAACTGCAGAAAACGATCGGTCGTTTTCTACAGACGATCGGTCGTTTTCAGACAGACGATCGGTCGTTTTCTGAAAACGATCGGTCGTTTTTATACTGGACTCACTGGAAGAAATTGGATCAAAAACGATCGGTCGTTTTTGTCCAGTCGATCGGTCGACTGTAATCCTGGTCCCGTAAATCTTCGAATGCTCATAACTCCTTCGTTTTAGCTCCGATTTTGGTTCCGTCTGAACCTGTGGCTTCGTTATCGAATGCTCTATCATTTAAAGACCTGAAATATACGTTTTCTATTTTTGGACAAGACAAGCATTATATCATTGAAATCGTAAAATCATTAAACGCATAATCAAAGTAATAATCAAAATCATTATTGAACTCTATGTTCAACAATAAGAATGATAATTCACAAAAATGAGGCAATTTGTCAAGCCAAGCATATATATTGAGAGGCCAACAATGAGAACTAATCGAAGACATACTAAAAATAAAAAGCTAATGACTGATGATGTTTCAACTTTCAAGTACCTAATTCTCTTAGCAGTATTCTAACATGTTATGGTGGTAAATAACTAAATACTACATACGTAATCTATATATAGTATATACTCTTCTAAAATGGAGGAAAACTGGTAACCTTAGTTTCCAAAGTGAGTGTGTGTTATCTACATAATATGTATGAATGTTTAAGAACCAATTCATTTAAAACTAAGAAACCGGCCGGAATTATGGGAAAGAAAATTTAATAGTTATCAGGTGATTACAAGCTCATTTCCAAGCTAATCAACATTTCTAACCTTCAACAAATCCGGGGGTTTCTGTGTCTGGGGGAAATATAATTGACACATGTATGTCATCTACAATAACTTCTTGTTGCAGTGCTTCTGCTAATCCCTTTAGCCCAAATTTGCTAGCTGAATAAGCTGTGTAACCGTATATACCAACCTGCGTAAGATAGCAAAAGGAGTACTCATAGTTTAGGATTCTATAAGACTTTTGTTGAAGCACAATTTCCTTATAACAAATTTATCTAACTCAACGAGTTTTGAACACATTTTAGTATCCTTTTGGGGGCAGTAAACATTGAACAAAAATCCTCTTATATAATTTCATGCTTAATTTATTTCCTAATTTCCGATGTTAATAATATTAAAACTACAAACAGAAACCACCTAAGGGAACATAAAGTGGATGCTTGGATGCCGCTAGCAGATATCTAAAGAAATGAAAATAGTTATTATGGGAAAAGAATTATAATCAGTTTAATTCCATGTCTCATATAGCCTGTTTTATAGAAGTCATATCTAAGATTAAATTCTTTTGAAGATGTTAGAAAACGCTCTTTTCTCTTCTTTATTTCAAATATAAATTGTTGATCAAATGCATACAGCTGATACAGAACCAGTTGGAACACTGTGTTTGGGAGTATGATTTCTATGATTGCTACATTTTACTATTTTACTCTTGTTTCACTCTCACATAGTAATCACATGAGCATGTGTATTCCATAAAATTATGCATATATATACAGAACATATATGTAAGTAATTATTTATGAAAACATTTTCCTTGCCTGCCCAGCCTGCGAAGACATGATAGAGATTGACCCAGGGCCGCGCTCTCTTCGTCCTTTCATCCCAGGTAACGCCGCTTTAATTAAATGAAAAGTACCGACCAAATTAACATCATCATAAACTTAACTTCATCCATTTCGATTTCACCAATCCCCCTTGGAACAACCACCCCGTGGTTGCACACCAACACATCAACCGGCCCAGCCTCGTCAATCGCATTTTTAACGGCCTAGTAGTCCCTATGGTTAGGGATGGCAATTGGGTCGGGTTTCTCGAAACCCGACCCGACCCGATCCGACCCGCACATCAATCCGCACATAACCCGACCCGACCCGTTTATACCCGACCCGACCCGTTTGACCCGAAATATTTTGATAAGCCAAATAAGTGCAAAACATTATTCAGCATCTAACAATAACCATTTAATTAAATTAGAAAAGTTTAAAAATCTTATTTTTTCCAAATTTTTCATATTTACCTAGTAAAAATTTATAATAATCTAAATTATTATTTACAACAATACCCAAAAAAATAAAAGAAAAAAACTAACAAAAATAAGAGAAAGCTAGTACACAAGAGAGATGACTAATTAATTTGGTGAATGAGTCTCTTTTAATATTTTATCATTGATAATTAGCTTTCTATCATCTTTTCATCACTAGGCACATATGTTTTATACAGTGTATCTATGTATGTATCTATGTATATGTTAGAGAGAGGATGTGTCATGTGTGTGTTGGGTTGTGTTTTATTACGGTGTAATTCCCTCTAAGCAACTCATAATAACTTATATTACTCATAGATATCTTGATAAGTTCACATTCCTCATAGGTACCATTTTTTTAATTATTTAGTTTATTTACTAAATTGTCATACAAATCAAAATATAATATATATATTTTATTTTTCTACAAACCCAAAAAAATAGTTTTTTATTTTTTTTGTAATTTTTTTATTTTTTTTGTAATTTTTTGTGATTTTTTCGTTTTTTATAATTTTTTGTGATTTTTTCATTTTTTATAATATTTTGTGATTTTTTTATTTTTTTATTTTTTTATTTTTTTAAAATTTTATGATTTTTTTATTTTTTATAATTCTTTTGTAATTTTTTATTTCTTTGTGATCTTTTTTATTTTTTTTTCATTTTTTGTGATTTTTTGCATTTTATATAATTTTATGTGTTTTTTTTCCATTTTTTATAAAATATGTGTATGGCGTTTTGATAAATAAAATAAATAATTAAAAAGTGGTATCTATATGCAATATGAACTTATTTCTAACTTGCACAAAGTTGCACAAAAGTGCAAAGTAAACCAATCCAACCCGACCCAAATAATCCTGCACTTTTACCCAACCCGTAGCGGGTCGGGTCGGGTCGGGTTTCGAGAAACCCGACCCAATTGCCATCCCTACCTATGGTAGTAAAAGAGAAGGTGAAAGTAAATACAAATAATAGAGAAACATTACCTAAATAGTGAATACTCCCTTATAACATAAAATCTGTAGTCCCTCGTCTATATATAACATTAAATAAAGTAAACAAATATTGTAAACCATTGATGGACTGATCGAACGCGCTCTGGAGCACATTTTTCTGGTTGAATGTTAAAAAATCATTTTTCTGGTTCCCTTTTCCATGCTTTTTTATACTTAAAATCTCTGTTTTAAAAGCTCGTAATGAAAAGGCTCCATTCAAAATTAAAAACACCAAAAAAAACTCGCTTCTCCGCATTTTCAGCCACTAAAATCTTACTCTTTTTGCACTTTTAGCATATAGCTATTGCAAAAACACTTTAGTTGAAGTTTTTGCTTTTTAGTTTACTGCTTAAAACACACAACTAAACAAGGTCATTATCTCAAGTTGATGAATTGATGACCAACGCAAATCCTTGACACTAGTTGTAAGTTACACAAGA